>CAUYON010073847.1:0-32703 GCA_963573935.1 Arctocebus calabarensis | reverse complement strand
CATCTTTTTTTTTTTTTTTGAGACAGAGCCTCAAGCTGTCACCCTGGATGGAGTGCTGTGGCATCACAGCTCACAGCAACCTCCAACTCCTGGGCTCAAGCGAGTCTCCTCCTCCACCTCCCAAGTAGCTGGGACTACAGGTGCCCGCCACAATGCCTGGCCATTTTTTGGTTGCAGCCGTCGTTGTTGTTTGGCGGGCAGGGCTGGATTTGAACCCGCCAACTCAGGTGTAAGTGGCTGGCGCCTTAGCCCGTTGAGCCACAGGCACCGAGCCAGGAGTTGATTTTTTGAAAAAATAAATAACATAGATAAACCTTTGGCCATAGTAACTAGAAATAGAAAAGTAAAATCTCTAGTAAACCTCAATCAGAAATGATAAAGGGGAAATAACATCTGATGCCACAGAGATACAAGAGATCATCTCTGAATATTACCAGAAACCCTATGCCCAGAAATTTGACAATGTGAAGGAAACGGATCAATATTTGAAATCAAACCCTCTCCCTAGACTTAGCCAGGAAGAAATAGAGCTCCCAAACAGACCAATTTCAAGCACTGAGATTAAATAAACAATAAAAAAATCTTCCAACAAAAAAATGCTGGATAACTTCTAACCAGAATTCTATCAAACCTTCAAGGAAGAGCTTATTCCCATACTACAGAAATTATTCCAAAAAATGGAAGAGGAAGGAATCTTCCCCAACACATTCTACAAAGCAAACATCCCCTGATACCAAAACCAGGAAAAAACCCAACTAAAAAGGAGAATTTCAGACCAATTTCACTAATGAATATAGATGTAAAAGTACTCAACAAAATCTTAGTCAATAGATTACAGCTTATCATCAAAAAAGTCATACATCATGATCAAGTAGGTTTCATTTCAGGGATGCAATGTTGGTTTAACATATGCAAGTCCATAAACATTATCCACTGTATTAACAGAAGCAAAAACAAAGACCATATGATCCTCTCAATAGATGCAGAAAAAGCCTTTGAAAAAATCCAACATTCTTTTCTAATTAGAACACTGAAGAGTATAGGCATGGGTGGCACATTTCTTAAACTGATTGAAGCTATCTATGACAAACCCTCACCTAATATTTTACTGAATGGAGTAAAACTGAAATCTTTTCCTCTTAGAACTGGAACCAGACAAGGTTGTCCTCTGTCATCTTTACTATTCAACATAGTACTGGAAGTTCTAGCCAACTCAATTAGCCAAGACAAGGAATAAATGGCATCTAAATGGGTTCAGAGTAAGTCAAACTCTCCCTCTTTGCTGATGATATGATCTTTTTAGAGAATCCCAAAGACTCATCCACAAGAGACTCCTGGAAGTCATCAAAAAATACAGTAATGTCTCAGGATATAAAATCAATGTCCACAAGTCAGTAGCCTTTGAATACGACAATAATAGTCAAGAGAGAGGCTAATTAAGGACACAACTCCCTTCACCATAGCTTCAAAGAAAATGAAATACCTAGGAATATACCTAACAAGAGAGGTGAAGGACCTCTATAAAGAAAATTATGAAATCCTGGGCGGCACCTGTGGCTCATCGAGTAGGGTGCTGGCCCCATATACCGAAGGTGGTGGGTTCAAACCCGGCCTCGGTGGAACTGCAAAACAGAAAAATAGCCGGGCGTTGTGGTGGGCACCTGTAGTCTCAGCTACTTGGGAGGCTGAGGCAAGAGAATCACCTAAGCACAGGATTTGAAGGTTGTTGTGAGCTGTGCAATGCCACAGCACTCTACCAAGGACCATAAAGTGAGACTCTGTCTCTACCAAAAAAAAAAAAGGAAAGAAAATTATGAAATCCTAAGAAAGGAAATAGCAGAGGATATTAACAAATGGAAGAACATACCATGCTCATGGCTGGGAAGAATCGACATTGTTATGATCAGAGAAATGCAAATCAAAACTACTTTGAGATATCTTCTAACCCCAGTGAGATTAGCCCACATAACAAAATCCCAAAACCAGAGATGTTGGCGTGGATGTGGAGAAAGAGGAACACTTCTACACTGTTGGTGGGAATGCAAACTAGTACATTCCTTTTGGAAAGATATTTGGAGAATACTTAGAGATCTAATTACATTTATTCACATATGGAATCAAAACAGAATAAACTGAAAAGATAATAAGTTGACAATGACTTTTGACTGTGGGATGGTGTGTGAGTTTTATGTTCTTTCTTATGTATTCTTTGTATTTTGTAACCTTTCAAAAGTAAAACAAAAAAAAATTCTCAATTATAAGATATATATGTGAGCACCTTTTCTTTGCAGGCAAAGCCCATAAATTGATCTGACCAAAAAATGTAAGATGCTTTAGATCCCACTTCCAGTAAAGCAGGGAGATTTTCTTTCTTATTCATGACTCATAATAGCAAAGAAAAACAAAGATGGCAATGAAACCAAAAGCATGACAGGGTAACAGGATGTGTGGTGCCTACTCACCTGTCCTGTGCTGTAGTTCTTAGGAGGATGTCTAGGGTTGTAAAAATGTAGTTCCCTTTGGCAGATGCGAAATGGGACTTGGCCTTCAGACAACTGTAATCCAAGGGGGTTGGGGGGGGAAGCAATAACTGAACATAATAGGAAGGAGTGTGGAAGCTCAGAAGACATGGTTGATTTTACCTGACTGTGGGGGCTGGCAAGTTCAAAATCTGCAGGGCAGGTCACAAACCTAGAGACCCATGGAAGAATTGATGTTGCAATCCTGAGCCCAGAAACAGTCTGGAGGTAGAATTCTTTCTTCCAAGGTTTTTTTCCTTAAGGCCTTCAACATAATGTATTAAAAGTTCATCCACGTTGTAGCATAGGACAGGATTTCTTTCTTAAGGCTGAGTAATACTCCATTGCATGTATGTTCAACATTTGGTTTCTCCATTCATCTTGAAAGCTCCCAGTGGAAGTCCACAGGCAGACCATTTCAATCCATTTATGCTCAGGCGCAAGCATGTGATGGAATGGGACCCTGTGGGAATGCTGCAAGGGCTTCTGGGTAGGCCTCCCTCATCTCTGTACAGCTCAATAATGGAACACCTTGGTGAAAAAGGGCATGGAGGGGAATTTAGCTCTCCTAGACATTTATATTCTACACTTAGTAAATTTCACATGTACCCTTGTAAGATGCACCGTACATGTTGTCCCACCAATTACCCTCCCTCCACCCAACCTCCCCTGTCCCCTCCCCTCCCTTTCCCCTTCTTCTTGATCTATAATTGGGTTATAGCTTTCATATATGCTGAATTTTTTTCCTTTCTTTCTGTTTTATTTAAGACAGAATCTCACGTCATAAACCTGGGTAGAGTTCTGTGGCGTCACAGCTCACAGAAACCCAGAATCTTGGACTTAAGTGATTCTCTTGCCTCAGCCTCCCAAGGAGTTGGGACTACAGGTGTCCACCACAATACCTGGTTATGTATCTTTTATTTATTTTTGTTGTTGTTGTTGCAGTTGTCATTGTTGTTTTAGCTGGCCTGGTCCGGGTTCAAACCTGCCAGCATTGGTGTATGTGGATGGCGCCCTACCCACTGAGCTATGGGCATTGCCCAGTTCTGTTGAATTTGTCTAAAGCTTTAAAGAACAAACAACCAAACAGATGTTAGCCTCACAATCATTAAGCTATGTGTGCACTTTACAGCCATTTTCTATTTCATTTAAAATAAGCTGAAAAATAAATAAATTTAAAAATAAAAAAGGCAACCATCTTTACATATCATGTTAGAAAAAGGCTCAGAAAGTGTGACATTTAAGATGAGACTTGAAGGATGAAAAGGAGCCAGCCCTGTGAAGAATATGGAAAGATAAAAATAAATGTATGTGGGTGAACTGAAAGCAGGTCACGGCAGCTACAGCAGGAGGATGCTGGGGGAAAATGCCACAAAATTAAGCTGGCGATGAAAATACAAACCACAACCTGCAGAGACCTATAGGTTCAAGTGAGGAGCGTGGATTTTATTCTGCATGAAATAAGGAACCATTAAAGAGTCGAGGTAGCGAAGAAACATTTCCCCATTAACATTTTGAGGAGTGTGCTGTGACCATTGTGTCAGAATTTCATTAAAAGACAGTAAGAATGAAAATAGGCAGGCAAGTTAGGATGACAGCAAAGTGGTCCGGGTTAGAGACAAGGTCCTGAGACCTGGATGGTGAGAGTAGAGATGGAGAGAAGTGAATCTGTACCAGTATTTGCCAGAGTAGCTGAGGAGAAGCGAGATGCGAGTGAATCTGACTGGGTTCCCTCAGGATCAGGTAGATGATGGTGTTACATATCAAGATGAGTGTAGACTGAGGCAGGAAAAAGTCCTAGAAAGTTTTTCCCTTTCCTGCAAAGGAAAATTTATGGCTGACTTTAAGAGATCAGAAATTAACACTCCTATCCCAAATCTGAAATCTTAACTCTCCGCTTTCCTAGCATGACAAGACTACTTAACCATTAACTCTCATTTCCCAGACTAACTTGACCCAGCCACACTGTCCTTGTTCGACCTCCTCGCCACCCACACTAGTGTCTGTCCTTTTGAAATATACCTTTTTTCCCTGCATAAAAGATTCTTCCTTACTAAATTTCTTATCTGTCTTCCCAGGCTCACCTCATATTTTATTATCTTCTTGAAAGCTCACCAGAAGAGGATTCCCGTGTAGGAAGTGCCTGCCCTTTGCTCATATATTTTTCCTTATACGTTTATCATAATTTGTTTATTAACATTTTCATTAAAGCAAAGGCCCATTGAAAACAAAGACTATAGCACTGGTTCATCATTCAGTCCTTAGTCTTACTTAGCCCAGTGACTGACAAGCAGTAAACGTCGATACATATTTATTCAAAGGCTCTGACAGAAGAAAGTCAATCAATTCACCCTTTTGCAAAATTTGAGAAAAATCTATTTGCTCAAAACCTCCTGTTATAATGATAAGTAGCTATTCAATTCACCGAATATATATTGATCACTTACTACAAACCAGAGTTAAATATTAGGACTAGAAAAACTAATTAAAAATGGTGCTCTGCTTAATATGTTCCAAGTCTAATTGGAGAGTGACATTTGAACAGGTAATTAAAATAAATGTGGTAAATGTCATAATAGAGTTATGCACAGAATTCTATAAAAATGCAAATGAAGGGGAAAATTATTCAGCTCAGCGGGGCTTCCTTTAAGGAGTGCCTTTGATCTGGCTGAAGCATGCTATGTAGTCATTTATTGAGTACTTATATATTTTGGCACATCCATCAGCTGAATACCTTCAAACCTTTAGGTTTTGCAACCTGTGGACACTGTTTTTGCCTTGGTGCTCACCTGGTTTAGGCACACTGTGCACCAGCTGAAGATTATTGGAGCCACTGTCCCACCTAACCATTATTTGCTCCTCTCCCGCTTGTCTCAGAGAATGCCATCTGGATGAAAAATCCTCAGTGAGCTTTAGCCTTGCAGTCATCATTAGCTGCAGGATCTAGCCCCAGTCAAGATCCTTGGACATCCCAGTTTCCTCATCTGTCAAATAAAAGGAGTGGACTAGGTCTCTATTACCTTATTTTAGCATTCACATCCAATAAAACAATAAACATGAAAGCTTCATGCTAAGAAACATAGATGAATATTTATTCAAGAAAATCAGGGGTGGTGCCTGTGGCTGATCGAGTAGGGCGCCGGCCCCATATACCGAAGGTGGCGGGTTCAAACCCAGCCTCAGCTGAACTGCAAAACAGAAAAATAGCTGGGCGTTGTGGCAGCCGTCTGTAGTCCCAGCTACTCGGAAGGCTGAGGCAAGAGAATCCCCTAAGCCCAGGATTTGGAGGTTGCTGTGAGCTTGTGTGACACCACGGCACTCTACTGAGGACAATAAAGTGAGACTCTGAGTCTACAAACAAAAAAAAGAAAAAGAAAAAAGAAAATCAGTAAAAAAAATGAAGAATAAATTTATGTACAAATTATGTTTACTTCTTGGATGAAGAAAATCAATAGAGAATCACACAATGGAATTCACCAAGTGGTGGGAAAAGTCAAGCATTGGTGATAGACAGTGAAGTGCTCCTTCCTGTTTGCAATCACCGAAATTCCTAGAAAAATGTTAGATCATATATTATAAAAATATTATTTTAATGTTTTAATTCTACTCTGTATATTTTTGTGTCTTTTTATTAGACTTAGGGAGTACAAGTTGAATTTTGTTATATGTATTAACCCATATGTCATATATCATGTAGTGGTGAAGTCAGGGTTGAACCCATCACCCAGACAGTGTATGCTGTCATATTCTGTAAGTTGAGCCAGTAATGGTGGCTCACATCTGGTAATCTGGGAGGCCAAGGAGGGTGGATTGCCTGAGTTTAGGAGTTTGAGAACATCCTGAGCAAGAATGAGACCTCATCTCTTTAAAAATAACCTGGCTGGGCAGTGCTTGTGGCTCAGTGAGTAGGGTACCAGCCCCATATACTGAGGGCAGTGGGTTCGAACCTGGCCCCAGCCAAACTGCAACAAAAAAAATAGCTGGGTGTTGTTGCAGGCGCCTGTAGTCCCAGCTAGTTGGGAGGTTGCTGTGAGGCAAGAGAATCACCTAAGCCCAGCAGTTGGAGGTTGCTGTGAGCTGTGACTCCATGGCACTCTACCACAGGCAAAAAAGTAAGACTCTGTCTCTAAGGAAAAAAAAAAAAAAAACAGAGAGAGAGAGCTGGGGTCTCTTAATTTAAAAAAAATAAAAATAGCCTGGCATCATGGTGGGTGCTTTTAATCCCTGCTACTTGGGAGGCTGAAGCTAGAGGATCACTTGTACCTATGACATTGTGAGCTATGATGCCACAGCACTCTACCAAGGGTGACAAAGTGAGACTCTGTCTCAAAACAAACAAAAATTCTATAAGTTAATTTCCTTTCATTGGTTTCTTTTACTAATACTAATATTTAAAATATTTAGCTCAGCCTCTCAAGTAGCTGGGACTACAGGCCCTGTCACAATGCCCAGCTATTTTTAGAGACCAAGTCTTACTCTGGCTCAGGCTGGTCACGAACCTATGAGCTCAGCCACTCCACCCACCTCAACCTCCCAGAGTGCTAGGATTACAGGCGTGAGCACAGCAACTGGCCTCAAAAGAACATATTTTACACTCCCTCTAGCTTTTCACTCCTACCCCAATTTATTAAGCTGTGGGGGTAGGAGAAAGAACTGCTATCCTTCCCCCCCCCCACACTTGCTGTAATGTAACAACATAAACCCTTTCCTTTAAATCTCCCCCTCCTTGGTCTAAAATCTCTTCCTAATGGGAAAGTCTACATAGCAATTTGAATGTGTATTCAGTTTTGAATGGGGTACAGCGGAGTCAGCCAGAGGGTGAGGATGACATACTTGGAAGTCTTAGTCTTCGGAGCCTGCATTAATTAGCCTGCTCTTGCCTTCACCATGCAGCGGTTCTCAGCCTGTGGGTCGAAATCACTTTGTAACAATGAAAACACATCACTGCGTTCGGAAGGTTGAAAACCACTAGAGGATGACGTCCAGCATCCTCAGGTGTCCCCCCCCAGTGCCCTGGACTCTGATGTGTAGGGAGCACCCATACACTTCATTTATGTACAGCTTGCTTCCAGAGAAACTTGCCGAGACATTTTGAAATGGAAACCAAGAATAAGAAAACAATCAAGAGCTTTCCCCACAAGTATAGACACTGAAGCCTAAACGGAATTGTATCTCCATTTATAAAGCACACAAAAAATCAGCCGGCTGCATGGAAGCAAAACAGGTGTTTTCCCTGGGTGGAGGAGAAGCAGATGGAATGGCTTCAGGAAAGCGGTAAACACTGGAAATCCCTCCGCTCTGCTCTTCAGCCAGGATGATACAATTCTGCTTTCTCTTCTCCTCCCTCCCCAGTTATAGCAGAATCTAAAGGGAACTCACAACCGCACATTTACATAACCTCTGTCAGCCGTCATCACGAGACCATGGGCCGTTGGGCCACCGAATGTCCTCCATAGGTACAGAATCTCCCCCGGCCTCGTGTGTGGTCAGCGTCAGTGCTAGCAGGAATGGGTGCTGGACTTTGCATTTTGTTACGACAGACAGGAGTTGGGTCTGGGCATTGCCTGAAGTCCGTGGTGCTCTATGTCACTGAGCAGCTTCTGGAAAAATTTGTGCTTTCCCTGCAGGGCCTGCTTTCTTGTTCTTGAACTAAAGAAAATAATTGAGACCAAGCAGGCCAGAATAGCCCCTTCTACAGACCAGGACTTCAACAAACCTTCGTACCTACTCACCAGCCCCTCAACTTCTGTGTCCTTCTCACACCATCATCAGTTCTCAGCATACTGGGGCCACGAGAGACACCTAATCAGTAGGTTCTCCTTTCCTTGCTCTTCTATGGGCTTAGCAAGTACATGCTGTGCCTGGCATTGATCTAGGACTGAGGAGCAGAAAGAGGAATCACAGAGTCCCTATCTTCAATGCAGAAGATAAGCAAGTGAAAAGGCATAAGAAGCGAGAGGCAACTTTAGTAGTACATCAAGCTAAATCATAAGTATAAGACCCAGAGAATAAATCCCATAGATATAACACTTTTTTCCGCCTCTAGAGTTAATGATTTTAATTAACACCTTAACGTTGTCAAGGTTTTGAGACAAATTTTTGCTCTATGCTAATTAGTATAATATAATGCAAAAAAGCAAGGAATTTATCTTGATCACTGTTCAAATATTGTACCAAAAATGTTGATACTGCTAGACGTGGTAAAAACACTGCAGAGAAAACTTCTGCATAACTGGTCACAGTGTTACCTGGAACACTCTTAGAGGAAAGAGTGGATTTGGGCCTCAAGATTCAGTTTAATGGTAAAGTATATGTAGAATCAATGTGCTCAAAGTATACCAGATCAGAAAATCTCAGTGTGGTTTAATATCATTGACAGTAGACCATGCCTTGTTCTTCTATGATTATTTTGAAATCTGATTATATTATTTAATTTTCAAAATGATGTCCTCAAAGGAATACTAACTATGAATAAATATAAAAAAGTATTTTTGTGTACATAGTAACAATAGAGTTAAAAAAAGTGAAAATGCCCAAGAGTAATAAATGAAGAGAATTATCATGGCCAGGTGTGGTGGCTCACAGCTGAAATCCTAGCACTCTGGGAGGCTGAGGCAGGTGGATTGCCTGAGCTCAGGCATATGAGACAAGCCTAAGCAAGAGGTTTTTTTTTTATTGTTGGGGATTCATTGAGGGTACAAGAAACTATGTTACACTGGTTGCATTTGTTAGGAAAAGACCCTCCTACAATCGTGTTTTGCCCCCAAATGGTGTGGCACACACCAAGACCCCAAGACCCCACCCCCCTTACTCCTTCCCTCTCTCTGCTCTTCCTTTCCCCACCCCACCCTCAATCTTCCTCTCTCAGCTCTCCCCATCCTTCACCCCCCCCGTGTCAATAAATGTCATTAATTGTCCTCATATCAAACTTGAGTACATTAAATTATGTTTTTAATATATTGCTCAATCACTCCAACAACATTTTTTTCATAGCTAGGTGCTCTTGCACAGACACTGAATGTATTGTGCACCTGAAAGAGATGTGGCTTATATGGGTGTACTCAGAGCAAGTCACACAGTCACAAAGTTTCCAGGTCACCCCCTTCACAAAGTAGTCTTTATATTTCCAGTCATAATTCATGCTTTCTGAAGTGTAAGCCTCTTATTGTGGAGCATAATCGCTTACTCTTATGACTACAGATGTTTCCTTCATGCCCCCTTTATGAACAAACAGTGCAGAAGGACACACCACAAGCTACCAGAATCGATTATTTCCAGGATGGAAGGAAATCCGAGGAGGTGTAGTAGAGGCATGTGATGTGGCTCTATTTGTACACTTCATCCAATAATCCTAAATTGCTGTTGTAATTTGGGAAAACATCAAGTTAAAAAAAAGTAAAATTATTTTTAAAAATGTGAAGTCTTTTCCTATTGAATTCACCCAGACACGAGCTTTATTAGGGACAAAGCAAACGTTTATTAAATTCACAAGTTATTGAATAAATTCTTTCATAAGCTCCTTTAACCTTCAGCTTCTATGTGCTGCAAATATCAGAAGACTAGTCAGTTTCAAACACCTTAACATATTAATGTCATTTTCCTCTATTACCCTATTGTAAGTGAGCTCCAAGAACAATAAAATGTAGTGTGTACACACCTGCACGCACTGTCTCATCCTTCATGTACACACATACATACAAAAGGATGGATTCTTCACCGTTTATACTTAGAATTCTGTTCAAACATTCCAGGTACTCATTTGTTTTGTTTGGCTTCTCAAGCATCTTCTTTAAGGCCTTGTAGAACAGGGCTGCGGGCACCCTTGTGCCTAGGTTCCAGTGTCGTCTTGTTTGCTGGGTGTCTGAATGGCCTGGACAAGTGAGCAATCCGTGTTTGTCTCAATTTCCTCAATGTCAAATGGGAGTGGTTGTGAGAATTTTGTGAATCAACACTTGCAACATGGTTGGAAGAATGCTTGATATGCAGTAGGTCTCATTTTAAATGATGTTTCCTGTCTCAGGGAGACTTTTTTCCTTCTTAGTCTTTGAAGCTGTCATTACTGTCCTCTACCACTCAGAAATAAATGTCCAGCATGTTTTGTTATTCCTCTTCTTTTGCCTTTCCTGCTTTTTATCCATTTATCCTTTTAACCATGTTTTCATTCCGTCTTCTTGGTCTCTGTGTAATATGGAAATGAAGATGGAGCAAAGCAGAATCTACTCTTTTCTTAAGCATCGGTGAACATATTTGGATGTAAGCTTCACATTCTTAGGGTATCAATGTACGTTTGTATACTCCCGAACAAACTACCATTTGACACGGTTACAACAAATATGGGGCTGCTTTAATTTCAAGATTCATAAAATATGATTTCCTAAGCAAATCATTTCCATTCCTCATTTCCTAGTTCCATGACTATGAACTGTGTGACTTGGATATTTAACCTTTCAATTTCATCATCTAGAAACCAGCCACAAAAATAGCACATATGCCATGGGTCGTTATGAGAATTAAATAAAATAAAACCTGAAAAAATATTCAAAACCGTCTCTAACACATGATGAGCAGGTAGCAAATATTATTTATCTATATTATTAGTATTATAATTAATTTTATTTTACCAAATGAGTCATATTCATAAAGCAAAAATATGGGGAATGTTCTGAGTTCCTTGGGTCAGGTTGGAGAATGATATATAAGATAAGCTCATTCAAAAGAGCATGAGCAGCATATAATCTGTATAAGCAGCACAGGCTAATGTTTGACTATTTTACTCAATATGTAATTGCCAATCTGTTTGTTTATTTAAATGAATAAAATGTTTCTTCTAATGGCATTACTGACATTTCGGGTTATAAAAGTTTCTGCAAAGATTTGTCCTGTGTGTGGTGGTCTGGTTAGCAGCTTTTCAAGTCTCCTCTCAGCACATATCAATTGCACACTGCTTCCCCCTCAATTGTAATGATATCTCCACAGATTGCCCAATATCCCCTGGGGGTCAAAATTGCCCCCATTGAAGGTGGCTCAAAGGAATAGGGCTTGGCCAAAAACAGCAAAAATAAATAAATAAATAAAAAGAAATTTAAAAATTTCCCAGATTGAAAACTATTACTTTAGATTAGTTTAAAGGGATGAAAGTGTTAGTTTATTATCTTTAATGCCTATATACAGGTAATATTGAATGTTAAGAGAATAAAAAATATTTAGATTATTCTTATGACTTAGTACCATTAGCGATTTGCAATAATTAGCCCATTGTGGAACATAATTTAATCTGGCTCCAGCATGAACCCACCAGCTTTTTTGCTTCACGAAGATTTAACACCGTTTACCTCTTTAATTTTCATGATGTAAACAAGAGTCAAGCTTTGGATCTTAGCCATAACAAGACAGCACTTTAAATATGGATACTGTGAAATCATATTGCCCTTGTTACAGGCACTTTCCCCAACAAATGCAATTTTTCTTAAGAATACTCTGGAAAACTCTGATAACACAGACTTGTGAAGTTTGCTGTGCCCTTATGCCAGTCTAGAAAAGTAATCTTAATAGTAACTCAGGCGTTGAGGATTCACCAAGCTACCCTGAATCATAAAAACGTATTTGAAAGTGAATTAGAAATGTCCTGGACCAATCAAACGAGCATTCATCATTTACCAGTTTCCAAAGGATGAATTTAAACTTGTACAAAACAAAGGTGAAGGGGTACGTAATCTAGTGATGCAAAAGAACATTTTAAACATGTCACCAGCGGCAGAAATTATTTAAGGAATGGAGATGTTACTGTACATATAATGTGCATAGGTACATGTCTGTATCTGTGAATATTTATGGGAGAAAAGTCACATATTTTATCAGGCTTTCCAAAACTTCTGTAATTCCCGATATAGTCAGGTCTAGTATAAGACTTGTTTTGAAAACGCAAATCTGTTCAAAGGCAATTGATTATGGATAGATAGATAGATGGTTCTAAGTCATAAGAATCCACTCACAAACAATGTAAACAAGTATATCTAAAGGAACATACATATGTGTAGGTCTGGATAGGTATAAATATGTTTGCTTATGTGCGGTTATACCAGGAAGAGCACTAGGTCCCTGCTGAAACTGTGCTCATCTGAATTAAGCTCAGTAAGAAACAGTGACACTTCAAACATTTCTCAAATATTTCAGTTCACGCTGTGCTATTAGTCACACTCATGAACATCTCAGGTCCAATTTCAATAATCCTCCTTCTGTCATTTTATAATAACTCATCAGCTTCAATCTTTATAATGTCCACTTCCATAGAAAAGTTACGTACCATAATATTGTTGTATTTCGTAACCATTCAACACGTGTGAAACTGTACTACACTTTTTATTAGTCTGTTTTTATAATACATTATCAACAAAGTTTTTGAGTGTTATGCCCCTAACTCCATTTTCCCACAAGCCGTGTGGATTTTATTGTGCAGTTTTGCAGGGTACAGTGGATTTTCACAACACATATATCATGATAGAGCTGACCCTGACTGTAGTTTAAAGCTGTTGGCCAACATTCCTTCAGTGGCTGGATTTAGCTCACTGTTTGTTTCCACACAAAAGTTTTAGTAAAGAGTAGCGAATGTGAGAATGATGTGGCAACTCCAGCATTGTATTAGTACAATCTATTTCTTAAATATTTCTTGTTTACATAAAAAAACAGAGAAGGCATTGTTTATTTTCAGAGAAGATTAAACAACAGGGGAAAACAGGAGAAAGCTGCAAAAGAGAGAAGACAAATTATGAAAACATTCCTTTTCCTCAATTATTCTCTAATTAATTTCTTACCCACTCTCAAGAGACTAGAAAGTAGGATGTGTGCCATATTATACAGAAGATGGTATTTTAGCTCCTTTGTCACTGTTGATAAAATGTTGCTTCTGAATCAGCTGTTGTGATGTGGACAGCTCAGCAAGTTCTGACCTTCTGACCAGGGCTGCTGTTCAGCCGCAGACACTGTGAGATGATTGGCAAGGTCTGCACACACCTGGCTGCAGGCGGAGGTCAGCTGTTTACATAAGGGATGGAATTATTGCTCATGATATAAACAGAACCTTTCCCAGCCTCATCTTAAAATTATTACTTTGCCTATAACTTTAGGAGCAAATCATTTACAGTTTTGTATCTAAATCATTCACAAAACTTTTTTTCAAGTATCATTATTCACGTATGGGCTAAATTGCAGAGTTGTCATTATCTGGTGTGTCTCATAGAAAAAGAGCTAAAGAGTCCATATGCATGGTTCTCATTCTCACTGCCTTCCCCCTTCGGGTCCATTTTTTTTGTATCAAAAGATGGGAGTGAAATATACATCAACAAAGTGAATCTGAAGCAATGACTATATTATTGTTTATTACTAATGGCACCACCTATGTGTCAACAAGAGAGAATCATATGGCTCAGAATCAATGGCATCACAGCTGGGGAGGTGTGGAGGGGGAACAGCCCCCACTCTCCTCCCACACTGGCTCCACTTCCCTCTTCTTCTTTCTTGTGTGTCATAGAGGGTGGAAGAAGTGCAGTGTTTGCTGATTTGATTATTTAGAGGTAGGCCTAATACTACCAAACACTTAGTATGTACCAGGTATGATTATAAACATATCACATGTATTAATTCATTATATCCTTACAGTATAATACAATATTATCCTTGTTTTACAAGCAGAAAAGCAGAAACAGCGCAGGGTGGGTAAGTGCCTTGTGCATCAACCCTCACCCCTGACCATTTGCTCTGCTGCCCTTCTGAGCTATATAAATATGAATTAAGGCTGAGTTTCTTATGACTGCAGTTGGGGACTTTGGTTTCTTTGGGATGCTATATCAGAGGAAAAATTCTTGCCAGGATTTTAATACAACTTTTGAGTTGTTGAGTGTTGTTAAGACATCGTATTGCTCCACTGCAATGCCTTGTTATTTGAATTATGTTCTCACTTAGAGTTTGTTGTATCATCTGTAGAGAGTGAGCTTGGCAGTTGTGCCTACACGTGATTTAAGATGGGAAATGCAGTCAGAGTGAACTTTTGATGTGGAAGATTTGGAGACATAGGTTTGGCTTTCTCAGAAGTTTCAGGAGGTGATTAAAGAAAAAAAAAAGTGTGAAGTGTTTGAATAATAATCCCACATAGAAGAAAGCCAGAATTCTTTACAGCTTCTAATCTCCTCTTTAGGTGTAGAGTCTCGCCTTGACTTTGACTTTAACCACTAAAGTGCAAAATATAAGGAGGAAATAAAAAGTGGAGGAGGAAGGAGGAACAGGGGCCAAAGGATTCCAGAAAGTGATGTGCACCTTTCCTATATCATGCAAACGTCCACCTAACACCTTTCTACATTCTCCCTCAAAGCCGGAAAAGATACTCATCGGAAGGTTGAGCCACAGTACGAGGCACCTTAACACACAAGGATCCCCACCTGTCCTCTGTTTCCCCTCCTCCAAACTCCCCCATTCAGGGATTCTCTAATCTGTCTCTCTGTTATCTCCCTAGGTCTACCCGCTGGGCAGGTGTAGATCATACGTTGGCTCTTGCTCTCCAAAAATGCACGGAGAGACGGGTCCAGATGCAGATGATTGAGGCTTAGTCAGAGCTGGGCTGCTGCCAAGGGTGGACATGGTCTGGCCTGTGGGGGGCGCTACCAGAGCATGGCTGATCTGTTAGTGGGCATCAAGACATGCTACTCAGGGGTCCTGGGGCCTCAAGAAATGGAAAACTGCTCATTTCTTTCCCTTCCTACTTCCATGGTACTAAACGACATGGCCTTCTCTAAATCAACTCAGTTACAATTGACCACAAGTATCCTAAAATTAGAATTCAAAGATTAAGAATATTTATAAAAGCCTCAGGTATAAACAACTTACTCCAACTCAGCCCCTTCCAGAGTGCTTCATCTTAACTGGGGCCCATCAAGGACTTTTCTGACTCCCACTTTTATTTCTCGATGTCTACGTGACTTCCGCAGGAAATACAAGAGAAGAGAGAAGGACAGATCACCCATTTCTACGTTCCTGGTCATTATTTTCTTTAGCAGGATTAAAACCACATCCTTGATGATTAGCTAAAGTCTAATTCTTATTATGTCAAACCTTCTTTTTTTTAGTTTGACCATGATTAAATATCTTGAGTTGCAATCATAAAATTATACCACAACATTATAAAAATTATTTGATATACTTTTTGTGACAGAGGAGTATATGGAAGGATGAGTAGGAGGAAGCTGAAATGTATCCAATGACAGTTACAAATAGTTTCGTTTTACATCCAATTCTCTTAAGAGTTCTGAGAACATAAATCTGGGTTGGTGCCACTAAGAAGGAATTGACGCAGGTTGCATGCCTGTGTAGCTAAAGTGCTAGCAATAAGTCAAAACAGTTTAAATGAGGCCCTGCACAAAACTAATCACACATATAATACTTCCACAGCACTTAATAACTTAAAATCAATTCAAGAAGTCTTAGTCAAGGAAGCCCTCTAACTGGTTGGATTAGATTTACTTTTTAGTGCTTGGCATAAAATCTGTTCTTTAAGAAGCTGTCAACATGAGCTTTGCAATTACAGTCTTCCTCTCCAGGTCTCCCCTCCACTTTATTGAGTTCTGCAGCTGTTGATCTTCAAGTTCAATATTTAGCTTGATAAAAATGTTATTTTTTAAGAAAATAGATGTGGGATCAGGCAGATAGAAAATCTACCATCCAGACTAAACCAAACACAGACTTCAGTCAGTGGAAGTGTTATGTCTACATAGACTGGAAGAGACACATTCGTTTAACACATAGGACAATGGTTTTTAACTTCAATGAGTACAAAAAGCACCTGAAATATTTGCTTAAAATCTCAAGAATTCAGACACTTACTTTAGAAGCTTTTGGTCTAGTAAGGTTTTCCACGGGGGCCTATTTATTTCAACGCATTTTGTTCAATGATCCCATTAGAAAAGTATGTTTTAAGATATAGTTGACCCAACTGTACTACCTATTAGGGAGATAATGAGAAAACAGTTTCTGCAACTGAATATTTTACCCATGGAAAGAAGATGCTGAGATGAGTAGACTACTAAAAAATGTTAAAATCCATGCTATTGAAAAAGAACACACATATCACTCAAGGACCAGAGAGGAGGAGGAGCTAATTATGCAGCTGAAGGGAGGAAAAGCTTCACATTAGTGAAGTAGAAACTGAGTAGTGGAAATCCTGTAAGAATTAAGTAGGAAAACACAGAAGAGTGCTCCAGACAGAGAGATATTTACAGACCCCAAAGCCATAGATTCTCTCAAGACTGGGAGCTGCTAATAGTTTACTTGCCCCAAAAGGCAAGTTGCATGTGGCAAAAGAGGTTCTGGAATCATGTGGCGCTGGTAATGAATGTCCCTGTTTCCCTCTTGGATGATAAGCTAATATTTGTCTTAGATGTGATGAAGAAGAATTTTAAATATGTGGAGGAACACTATCACAGTTTAATGGAGTGGGGAGAGACTTTTCTGCAAGAAAATGTGATAGCAATCTACCACTACAAGGCAGGCAAGCGATAGTGAGGGGGAGGCCAAAAGCAGTGATAATGCTTTGGGAGTGGAGAGGAAAAAAAGAATTAAAATGTACTCTGAGGATGCAATTGCGAGTGTCTGGTGAATCACTGGATAGGGAGGCTGTGTGGGGATGTGGGTTCAGGGTGATGTTGGGATGGGGGAGAATACACGTGTTAGATTGAAAAGAGACCCAGAGATGCACCATAGATATCCTGATGTTTTCCAGTTTTTAAATGATGACAACTAATACAATGCACTCTAAAAGACTATAGCGGACCAAATAAAACATGCCTGGTGAGCATGTGTGTCCTATATTTTGCAGTACAGACCAAGAATTATGAAGGAAAATATTAAAATTATGCAGCTAAGTAGTGCCAGAGCTGGGACAAGAATATCCATTTTTTTTCCTTCGTACCTCAGATAGCACAACACTGTGAAAAAAAATTAATCCAAAAGTATTTGCATGTGTGGAAATTGCATGCTATTCTGTGTTCATTATTAGGTTGTTGGTTTAGGATAAGAAAAATGAGTGGTTGTGCTGAAGACAGAGTTAACACTGTCTCAGTAGATACAGTCAGACTGATTCGCTGGGATAAGGAGAAGTTTTGCAGGGGAAGGGGCCACAGTTAATATATTGTGTATATAGAAGTCTGTGTGTATTACTCACATGGTCAGGATGAAATTAATCGTAAATATCACTCTAAGTCTTTTCTGAATTTGATAATCCTGTGAATCATGTTGAAGCAAAACCATGTGACGAATATGAAGATTAGTTCCAGAGTTGGTAGTTTGGGCGTGCTGATAAAACATTCTTGGAGCCAAATTTAAATCTCTTCATCTTAAATTGTTAAAAAAAAAAAAATTATGCAGTACCTTGTTCCCAGAAATAATTATTTCATTTAAAAAAGTGGTTTCCCTTCTTATAAAAAATATATATCCCTATCCCTAAAAATAACTACCTGTTTATTTTGACATATGAGCAAGAGTACATCTGCGTTGAATGGTGAAAAGAACTGCTAGTTAGATTCCACAGAGGCAAGTCTGACATCATCACTGGTGATCTAACGTAGATTTACCAGTTTGATACAAAAAATCAGCATCAGTTGGCTGTGTGTACTTTTCCTGAAGAAAATCCACCAACAGGAGTGGCCCCAAAGTGTCAGAAAGAAAATGTGCTTTCTCCAAAAGCAATCATGTTGCCACTATTCCTCTGCACAGTTAGCTAAGCGCAGTTACTGCTCCGGAACACACAACTCTGGGCCAACAAAAGTTTTCTGGAAGCTTCAAGAAAGGTGATCAAGGTCAGGACTGCCGGGGACCGACGTGCACTGTGGCCACGTGTCCACCAACACAGCCAACATCCCCATCAGTTCCTGGAGTCCACAGGCGTTAAACTTATGGATCATCCCCCCGACAGTCCTGACCTGGGCCCGTGTGATTATTTCTCATTCCTTGCAGTAA
This sequence comes from Arctocebus calabarensis, assembly GCA_963573935.1. NCBI lineage: Eukaryota > Metazoa > Chordata > Mammalia > Primates > Lorisidae > Arctocebus > Arctocebus calabarensis. The sequence goes on along the minus strand of CAUYON010073847.1, from coordinate 14,185 downwards.
AAAGTCCCATATACAGAAGAAGTCTCCCGAGCCCTGAAGTCGGGCATGCGTGCAAAACGACCATATAGCGCTTGAAGAAAATGAGTGAAAAGAGTATTTTCAAAAATGGTTTAAAATAAAATGGTTTTCAAGAATGGCAAAGTTCTTAGAATATCATGGCAATTACTCTGAGAAAATACAGTAATCAAAATGATTTTATGTTTCTGATTTTTCATGTAACTTTTCTCAAAACTTTCCTAGTGTCCCTGATAATAAAATAAAAGCTACCTAGACTAAAAAAAATTATTTCTACACCTTAGAGACTCCCTATGTTCCAGTTTCTAATCATATCTTCTCTTTACTTCCCAAGGTAGCAAAGCACTTAATTTTGTAGAACTCTTTCCTTTATTTTACTTTATAATTTCACCCTTATGAATCTATAGGAATAAATAACATATTTGAGTTTTTCTGGTTTTAAACTTGATAGAAATCTAATCATGCTGTATATATATTTTTGTGACTTGCTTCTTTCCCCTGATACTAAGTTCTTAATATCCTTTCATGTTGACATATACAGCTGTAATATATGTATTTTCACTGCTGTATCGATGATATAAAGGAAAAATCTACTTTCCACTCTCCTATTAATAGATGTTTATGTCACTTCTAGGTTTGGCTATTATGAACAATACTACTATAAATATTTGTAGGCACATGAAGAAGAGTCCCTCAGAGGTATAATTTTGGAAATGGAAACACCATCTTGTATAGTGATCCCTGCTGTAATAATTTACTTTTTTAAGTGGATGCTCTTTGTAAGAATAAAAACAGTATATTATTTCTGGGTATAGCTCAGAAAGCTAAGAATATATATATTTTATTTTTAACATACATATTTCCAAATTTGACCAGGTCAATAGATAATTCTCACATTATTTTTATGGACAGTGGCAGGACTAAGCCATTTTAATATATTTGCAATTGATATTGGCACAGTTAAAGTTTGAGAATCTTGAACATAAATAAACTAGAAGTATTTTTATAATTCCTTCTGACATACATTATGATTGCTAACTAGAAGAAATAGCAGTGAATGGAGTCTGAAAACCTAAGTTATTCTTTAAGCTCAGGGGTCCCCTCCCTTTCCTTGGCCATGTATTTTAGATTAAAATGAGATCCAAAATCTTAGGGGATTTGATTATTTATACAAACTTAAATATATGTTCAAGATAATTTCTAATCTTTTATTTTCTATGAAGAAATCAATCAAGAAATGTTTAGTAGCTTGGGTTCATTGGTGTAGCTATACAGTGACGTGACTTAGTTCAAAATTGGCTACTTCACTTAGAATCTTTGTGTGCCAGTTATCTCATGTTTTAAATAATTATATAATATGGGAACTGTGACAAGTCTTAAATTCATGATTAAATAATTTACGAGAGTGGATATTTGTCATTTCTATTTCTTGTTTCTTAGCGTTTTCAGAAATTTAAATTAGCATCCTCTATTTAGGGAATCTCACATCTCCCAAAGCAAAGCAGTCTTGAAACTATAGAAGCTAAAATTCTCAGCTCTTTTTATAGTTTCCCCTATTACCCAGGTACAATCATGTGCCCTAGGCCCTGCCTATTGAAAGTGCCTCGCATAGACCTTGAATCAGATGCCAGTGATAGCAGGGACCATGGAGAACCCATTGTGGAAAGAAATAGCCACTAGCAGATAGTGCATCCAGTTCTCAGAAACAGCAGTCCTGTGGTCCTGTGTGCTGTGGTGGGGGCGTCAGCTCTGCCAAACACAGATTCTGGTGCCCAGTGTAACCACAGTGTTGCTTCACTGGATCAATTTATGCCAAAAGGTATAAATTTGCATACTGCTACTGGCAATGTCACCTCAAATTCTGTCTCTACAGCTCTGTGATTAAATGAATTCTGCTCCCCTTTCAACCAGCCAGAGTCAGTTTCTCTTGCTTTTTACAATAAACCTTGACTGTACAGTATGTTAAATACTTAAGCAGTGCCAGGTCTATGATAATAACGTATTTAACCCCGACAAGGCGAGAGCGCTTGGTTTATTCAATCTTACATTCTCAACATGTAGTTTGAGTTAACACATAGTGGGCACAAAATAAATATGTATAGGGTAAATGTATTCTTGCTACTATTATTATCTAAGACATAATTATCAATACAAATTTAGTCATGAAAAAAGTTACTAAAGCATTCAAAGTATTATTTAACGCATTTTAATGTGAAATATTTATGAAACTTGACATTACTTGGTGACTTCACACTTGTTTTAGAGAGATGTTATTTAATAGTTTAGGAGTTTTATAATATTAGCCTCTTCACTCCACCCCCGCAGACATCTCATCAGGTACAAAGTCACAGGGTACATAATAAAAATTATCAGGTTCTATTGCCATTAGCCAAACAGTGCACTTCTGAATTGAAATCTGTAAGTCTTGAACTTAAATCTAAATTTCCACTTAGACCAAAAACAAAGAAAGAGAACAACAAGAGAACAACTTTATATGGTCTTTGATTCTGCTTTTTCACTAAATATCTACGGGTATAAAGCTGAATAAAGAAGGTAGGCAAGTGCATTTACTGCTTACCTAAGTGCCTATCAGTAATCAGCATTGTGAGTGGAGTGAAATTTTAGAAAATGTGAAATAAATAAAACACATGTAGGTAAGCTGGACTAAAGTTTTCAATAGAAGTTCTCAGCTACTCACCTCGCCTCCCTTTGTCTCTAGATTTTATAGTTGAAAAAATACCCAAGATTTTGATTCCTGTTCTACCAGAGAATTGTATTTGCTCACATATTAATGGCTTGCTGTTTTTATCTCCCTTGTTAACTTTTCACTGTAAACACTCCAGCTGAAACATTTATCACCTATAGCTAGACAATTATAATATTTTAACTTTTATTCCAGCTCCAAATTTCTGACATCCCAATCTATTCTATAAATTTCTGTAGATTAAAACCTAAGGTATCACTTTTCCCAATATTACACCTCTGCTGAAAATGCTTTATGAATCTTCATTGCCCATATTTTAGTGTTTAAATGCATTTAACATTTAAGAATATCCATAATCTAACTAAACACAGCTGTCTGATTTATTTTGCACACAGTTGATATGTAAACTTTTGCAATAACCAAAGCAGTCCATATATTCTCCCATAAAATTCCCTTGGAGAGGATCATATCTATATTGACAAGTCTTGTTCTTCAAGCCCAGTTCATCTTTTAAAGCATTATGCGAAGACTAAAGTCTTTCTAAAGTCACATCTGATCCCTCAATCCCAATCTCTCTACTGAATTTCTTAAACTTTTTGGATGTACATACCGCATTGTTAAATAGCATCCACTTGGCTTTAACAGGTGGTATAAACATTGCATGCTGTATTTTCCAATTTCTCACATCACCTAATCTTGTTCAATGCCCATAAGAGGCAATCAATGAGTATCTGTTGATGGATTTTTAGATGCAATGTGAGTATTAATGCTATTTTTCCTGATGAGCTGGAAAATGGAACATGGACGTTCAGTGGACTTGATTAGAAACGAGACTCAGAATACTAAATCAGATGTGGTACACTTCTGTTTTATTTCGGATGTGGAGAAAAGTTGCTTGCTCATTTATTATTACTATTTCTTAATTTGCTTACAGGAGTTAAAAAATGAGACCTGTGCTATTTTGATTTGTAATTGCTTAAATTCTAGATAGTATTCTAAGCATTGGTAATACATCAATGGGCAACATACTCTGCTCACAGGTCTAGCTTTGCAGTAGGTAGGAACAGAACTACTAAATGCATAACTAATCAACTAACCACATAAATAAGGTAAATTGATAAGGCAATGATTACTTCAAATGCAACCCATAGGGTAGTGGAAGAGAATGTAAGAAAGGAAAGGCCATTTCATGTAGAAAATCTGTTGCAGTGATAGATGAGCAGCTGTTCCCAGACTGTCAAGTGCCCTCCTAGTGGAGGAAATTTGTAAAATTTCAGAGCCTTTGAGTTACCTATGAGTTTGGGATGTATAAAGGCAAAATTTCTGTTGACTTTGGTAAACTCTGTATGTATAGCCTAGAGGAAAGAGAAGGAATGAAGGAAGTTGGGCAGCTAGATGAGCAGCCCTGGGGCAGGGTGGGACAGGGCATGTGGGTTGTTCTCAAGGACCCCTGGGAGGAGTTTCCATCTCCATGTCAGGGAAATCCATCAGAGGTCTTCGTCTAGTCTCACAATATGATTTAAGGTTTTAAGAATTACTTTGACAACTATGTAGAGAAGAACTAAAGGTAAAAACAGATAAAGAGAAACAATTTCTTCAATTATCGTAGTGGCCCATGTAGCACGGAGTAGGGCGACAGCTGCGGAACTGTGCATAGAGGACAACCTGACATGCACTTGGAAGGTGGAACCACCAGGACTTGCTGGTGGATTGCACATGGGAGAAAAGGGAAAGACCGACATCAAGGAAGGCAGAGGCCTGATCGGGATTTTATTCAAAAAGATCTAGGAACATTCTGAGGGTTTTGAGAATGAGTGTATCCCAAGCTCACTTCAATGACATTTCTAACAAATGAGGACATTTTGTATATGTAAGAGAAAGAGAGAGACAGCATGGGCTATATCACAGCAGTAAATAGAGTCAGATCATTTTAACAGATCACATTCAGAGGCAGAGGAATGTGCTGTCAAGGGAGGCCAGATGAGCAACCTGCTCGGTAACCCAGGCTCTGGGCTTAGAAACTCCTCATACTTGGCTTAGTGCTCTGCTGTTGCTATCTTGAAATTCTTAATAACTTTATAATGAGTGGCCCTTGTTTTCATTTTGAGTAGGGTCCTGCATCCTGCACAGTTCATCCTACTAGAGAGTCACACTCAAAAACAGAAACTGAATTTGGTGAATGGGTTAACAGAGACTAAAATGATGGCATTTTCAGATAAGCTCTCATAACACCGATTCAGCATACCATGGATCAGTGGAACAGCTCAGACTTGACATATTCACCTTCTAAGTCTTTATTCAGTGTTCTTTTTGATAAGAATGACTGCTTTTTATTGCCTCAATCAAATCTGTTGATAATTTCTGGATGATCTTGCATACAATCTTTTATATAAATATTCTAGTGAACGAAGTGAGGATGTGGAAAGTTTATTAATTTAGTTAGAACATCAAAATAAGCATAACATTCCTATTAGCCTAATGTTGATACAACATTAGGAGAGTGCTAACCTTTAACACATATATTTTTGGAATTTCTCCTGTATCCTATCTGAACATTTTTATAAGTTTTTTATGTTAGATTTGTTTAAATCAAAAGGAAGAGTACCCTAATTTTTGTAACTTACTATTACAGTAGAAGGGTACTCTTACACTGCATTATTATTATTACCATATATGTATTGTTGTTATTATTCTTACATACGTGCATTATTCATCAGGGATCCAAGTTACCTACAAATCCAATCTAAAGACATCATCAGGAATGCTATCTTGTGTGTAACCTGGGAACCACCTATATTTCTTTATAGGATATTTTTTGGGGTCCATATTTTGCAAAAAGCATATTGTTAAATTTTATTCTCATATATTGTTTAATCCATTCACATTTTTTTGATCATTTTTATTTATGCTTTCATAGTATGTGTATTATGTTTTGTTTTCCCTTGCTTTGCTCTTGTTTTCTTAGCTCTATTTTCTGTCATACTGACCAAGTTTTATCACTATTTCTAATCTCTGGAGAAATTCCCCAAATAGAGCACCTATTAGCAACTGCTTATCTTTCATCCTTTAACTCAAATTTTCTATCAATACCTCACATGACAGACTCCTCCCTCTGTTATCTCCACTCCGTTATACCTCACACTTTTTTCTAAAGATGGTATCACAGTTTGCAATTACATATTTGTTTGATTATGAGAGGAGACTAGGACTAATAATTGGCCAATATAGTCCATCAAATCAGGAGTTCATAAAGTGCTATCCACAACCTTCATTTAAAAAAATATATATGACTTAGAATCTTTACATGTAGTTTCATTTATGCTTTAAAGGAGGTCCATGTTTTATATCTTAAAAGAGGAAAAAGAACTTATACACCCTAGCCAGGGATCTGAAAGCACTGTCCACACTTTTCATTACTTTTATCCAGTTATTTAGAGTTGTCAAACCCATGCTTTATCACATACAGGAATGGTTTTCAATGATTTCTTGACCATATTTCTTTTTTTTAAGAAAACAATTATTTCTCTTTAATATGGTACATGGATTCAATAACTATGGCACAGGTTGAGAGGAACGTACAGAGTTAATACATGTAGCCATAACTTTTGATAAATATTACTTTATGCCTAATGTCAGAAATACAGTTATATCTGTGTTTTAGTTTATCACAAGATTCATATGAGGTTAAATATTAAATGCTTATTTTTTTTATTTTTCACTATACCAAATAGAATTGGTTGACAAGCTACAAATACACTGTGCAAGTGTATTTTGACCATATTTCTTAAAGCATTCAAGTTAGTTTTCACAGGAAAAATAACCCTCAAAATTTATTGCATATGTAATTAAACTGCCCCATTACTAAACAAGCACAACACAGAGACATACTTGGAAACAAACTCAACAGACCCTAGTTAAGCAAACAATGCTGCTGGTTGCCCAGAAATTCTTGGTATTGATGTAATTAACTGCTGCTCTTCGGAGTGCTATGGGCATCATCCAGCACATGTTACACAGAGAAAACTTTCACTGTTTGTATGTTTGGTGTTTTTTTTTTGTTGTTGTTTGTTTTTTTAAGATCTTACCAATCTTTCGAATCGGAAAGGTTAGGAGAGCTACATTTAGATTATTTATTGAGTAAATTTAGGAGCCTGGTTGTTTTGCTTGATACCGTATGTAGTGCTCCATGAATAGTTGTTGAATGAATGACAAGTGTCCTTCCTTTTTAATCTAAAAGCTCAATGCAGTTTACTCATGAATGATCTGAAATTGTAGATAGTGATGAGCCCAGAGAGCATAGTGACTGTTATGTTATATTTTTAAATGGATGCTTTGTGTGTATGATTTTTGTATTAATTTTTAAAAGTATCTCAATATCTATTTCAAAATCAGAATATATGAGGGGATAGAACTCAAGGTCAGTCATTAGCAACTTCCTCCTGCTCTCAAGCTAAGCAGTTTGATCTAGCTGAATTCTGCCTGGTCCTGAATGACACTGTTCTCATTATAGGCTTATTTATGGGGCCTCCCATGTGACACACATTTCCAGTTGAAGTTAAAGTCATTACCCTGGTTCATTTTTATACCCTGTCTCTCCTACTCTTTCCAAACCTCGGTCTTCCTTCCTTCCCTCCGTCCAACCCCAGCTCCCTTAGCATTATCTCAGAGTTACTGGGCATTCTCACTCTTATTTATTTACTGCAGGGCTAAGCATGGTGTTAACCTTCACCTGTCCAACACTCCGCCTCTTAGTTCTGGGTTCTACTAGGCTTCCATCTCCATAGCCATATGCTATTTTCCCTGGAAGTTGCTCTTCCAATAAAATCTCTTTTTGGAGCTATCTACTCTCTCGTGTCACCCTCCATCATTCTAGGACACTCACCCTTACAGCCTCTCTTCAATATCCCTTTGTCTATAATCCAATATTTTGCCCCATTTTCCTAATCCATCATCTCCTTCATGATTCTCTCCCTCCTCCCTACCTCACCTAGATGTGTATGCTCTACAGCTAATAGACATTCCTTATCAACAAGCTTAAATCCCTTCACTTCCCCCATCTTGAATCCTTTCTTTTTAATTTTTTTATTAAATCATAACTGTGCACATTAATGCAATCATGAGGTAAAATGTGCTGGTTTTATGTACAATTTGAAATATTTTCATCAAACTGGTTAACATAGACTTCACTTCGTTTTCTTAGTTATTGTGTTAAGACATTTATATTCTGCACTTAGTAGATTTGAACTTACTCTTGTAAATGCATCATAGGTGTAGTCCCATCAATTACCTTCCCCTCCACCCATCCTCCCCTCTCCCCTCCCCTGCATCCTCTTTCCCCTTCATCTTGGGCTATAGATGAGTTATAGCTTTCATAAAGTGTGGGTGCCTATAAATTAGTTTCATAGTAGGGCTGAGTACATTGGATACTTTTTCTTCCATTCTTGAGATACTTTGCTAAGAAGAATCCTATTGCCTCTTTTTTATCATCATTATCATCATTGCTGCTTACTTTCTGCTAGATTAAGACAAAGTACTTCATGCAGCCCGCACTGCCTAAGGACCAGAATCTTTCCTAGCTCTGAACCTGGGACTCAGAGCCACCTATACCCAGTCCCCAAACTGGGGCTTGAGACCAGAGCATCCATGGGCAATCTCAACCTGTGGACCCAGAGACAGTCCCCCCACTAGATCTGAGAATTCCTGGTCTTCTATACTCAGCCCCTAAACTGGCGCCTGGGGCTAGGCATTCTCAAATATTGAACCCTGGACCAAAGTTTTTCCAGATCCCAACCCCAGCTTGGAACCCATGTCAAGGCATTACCAAATCTGGACCCCCAAACACAAGTATCCCCAGCCTCCATCTGGTGGAGTAGGGTATCCTGACTCTGCTGAACCCTGGGTTCCAGGTGACCCGAATCCTCACTAGCTTACTAGTTCCACTTACCTCCCTCCAACTCTGCTTGAGATTTTGCCTCTTGCCCCAACATTCCACATTGACAGGGCTGGGAATGGGGCATATATATCACTATTGCTGCTGCAGTAAAGGCTGCTGCATTTCCTTCTTTCTTTTTTTTGCAGTTTTTGGCCAGGGCTGGGTTTGAACCCACCACCTCTGGCATATGGGGCCGGCGCCCTACTCCTTTGAGCCACAGGTGCCGCCTTGTTGCATTTCTTAAGTCAGAAAAGAAAAAAAAAGACTAAGTGCTTTATCCACCCATCACTTCCTCTTCTCCTCGCAGTGATCTGGGAGGTAAGCCTGGCTGCTCCCATTTTATGATGGAAGAGCTTGACATCAGAGACACCAAGTAGTCTGTCCAAGGTCACACAGTAAGTAAGTGGCATGGTAGAATTTCTGGTTATTCTTACATTTTCTCTCCTGTTCTCCTGTCCTACTTCCCTGTGTAATCAAACATAGTCTCGAACCTAAATATAGGCCTTTTGACAACTGTGACATCTTCCAAAATTAAAAACAGAATATACACCTGCAAAGATTAACATTTCCCATTTGGTGGAAGCAAAGAACTTTAGCAGCGGGCTAAGATTTGCTAAAAGGTTAATATCCCAATGCGTGGACCAGGCAAAGGGCACACGGCCTTTTGCTTTGGTGATCTCTGGTGCACGTGCCAAGTGAGAGGTGGGTGGGCAGAAAAAGAACAAGGGGCGAGTGAAACACGGCACGCTTTCTAGTTTGATGGAGAGTTAGGCAGTCAGCCCACACCCTGCCACATGAACTTGATGTTCTCCATCGGAAGGATGAATTTAACTGAGTTAATATCACCTAGAAATACAGCTGCTGGTAAGGTGTGGGCTGCGAACCAGAGTAGAACAAGAAGTTTCATTACATGTATGTAAACAGGCAGGCCTTGTGTTATTGTGTGTGAATTTGTTGCATTTCACAGATACTGTGTTTTTTACAGATTGAAGTGGTGATAAGCCTTTTTACCAAAAGCATGAGCTCATTTGCCTCTGTGTCACATTTTGGTAATTCTCACCATATTTCAAATCTTTTCAAATCTTATAAATGCTGTGTGCGTGCGGCCTGCTCCACTGACCAGTTGTTCCCAGTCTCTCTCCCTCTCCTCTGGCCTTTTTATTTCTTGAGACAATGATACCAAAATTAGGCCAGTTAAAAACCCTACAATGACTTCTAAGTGTTCAAGTTCAAGAAAGGAAGAGTTGCATGTCTCTCACTTTAAATCAAAAGCTAGAAATGATTACACTTAGTGAGGAAGGCATGTTGAAAGCTGAGACAGGCTGAAAGCTGGGTGTCTTCCACCAAACAATCAGCCAAATGATGAATGCAAAGGAAAATTTCTTGAAGGCAATTAGAAGTGCTACTCTAGTGAACACAGAAATTATAAGAAAGTGGAACAGCCTTATTGCTCATATGGAAAGTGGACTGGATAGAAAAATCAAGCCAGACACAACTATCCCTTAAGCCAGAGGCTAATTTAGGGCAAGGCCCTGACTCCCCTCAATTTTTTGACAGCTGAGAGAGGTGAGGAAGCTGTAAAAGAAAAGTTGGAGGCTAGCAGAAGTTAGTTGATGAAGTTTAAGGAAAGAAGCCGTCTCTATAACACAAAAGTACAAGATGAAGCAGCAGGTGCTGATGGAGAAGCTGCCACAAGTTATCCAGAAGATCTAGCTAAGATCCTTGATGAAGGTGGTCACATTAAACAACAGATTTTCAGTGTAGATGAAACAAGAAGAACATGCCATCTAGGACTTTAATAGCTAGAGAGGAGAAATCAAGGCCTTGCTTCAGAGGACCAGACTGAAGCCCTACCTTGTTAGGGGCTAATGTAACTGGTGCTTCAAATTAAGTAAATTATCAGGGACACCAATCTTCATTCTGCAAATCCTAAGGTCCTTAAGAATTTTGCTTGTCTGCGCTCTATAAATGGAAGAACAGAGCCTGGATGACAGCACATATGTTTACGGGATGATTTTCTGAATAGTTTAAGCCTACTGTCGAGACCTACTGCTCAGAAAAAAAAGATTCCTTTCAAAATATTACTGTTCATTGAAAGTGCACCTGGTCACCCAAGAGCTCTGATGGAGATATACAAGGAGATGAATGTTGTTTTCATGCCTGTTAACACAGCATCCATTCTGCAGCCCACAGATCCAGGAATAGATTTGACTTTCTATTACTATTTAAGAAACAAATTTCATAAGGCTATAGCTGCCCTAGATAATGATTCCTCTGATGGGTCTAGGTAAGTAGCTTGAAAATATTCTGAAAAGGATTCACCCTTTTAGAACATTTATGACACATAGGAGGAGGTCAAAATAGCAACATTAACAGGGGTTTAGAATAAGTTGATTCCAACCCACATGGATGACTTGGAGTTCAAGCCTTCTGTGGAGGAAGGAGCTGCAGATGTGGTGGAAACAGCAAGAAAACTAGAATTAGAAGTGGAGCCTGAAGATGGGACTCAGTTGCTGCAATCTCATGGCCAAACTTGAATGGATGAAGAGTTGCTTCTTACGGATAAGAAAGTGGTTTCTTGAGATGGAATCTACTCCTGGTGGAGGTGCTGGTGAGACAACAAAGGATGTAGAATGTTGCATAAACTTAGTGGACCAAAGAGTGGCAGCATTTGAGAGGACTGACTCCAATTTTTAAAGAAGTTTTACTGTGAGTACAATGCTATCAAACAGTATCACATGCCACAGAGAAATCTGTGAAAAGAAGAGTCTGTCAACACGGCAAACTTTATTACTTTATTGTTGCCTAGTTTAAGAAACCACCATAGTCACCCCAAACTCCAGCAACCACTACCCTGATGAGTCAGCAGCCACCAGCGACGAGGCAAGATCTCTTATCTATAAAAAGATAATGACTCGCTGAAGGCTAAGATGATTGTTAACATTTTTGAATAATAAATTTTTTTTTTTTTGAGACAGAGCCTCAAGCTGTCTGGGTAGAGTGCCAGGGCACCACAGCTCACAGCAACCTCAAACTCTTGGGCTTTAGTGATTCTCTTGCCTCAGCCTCCCAAGGCTGGGACTACAGGTGCCTGCCACAATGCCCAGCTATTTTTTGGTTGTAGTTGTCATTATTGTTTGGCAGGCCCCGGGCTGGATTTGAACCCGCCAGCTCTGGTGTATGTGGCTGGCGCCCTAGCCACTGAGCTTCAGGAGCTGAGCCTAAAGTTTTTTTGAGACAGTGTTGCTCAGGCTGGAGTGCAATGGCATCATAGCTCATTGCAACCTCAACTTTCTGGGCTCAAGTGATCCTCCTGCCTCAGCCTCCAGAGAAGCTGGGACTACAAGTATACCATGACACATGGCTAATTGCTCAGGGAGGGCTAGTACTTTTGGCCTGAAGGGATCTTTCCACCTTGGTCTCCCAAAGTGCTAGGATTATAGACATCAACCTCTGTGCTGGGCCTGAACTCTCTCTCTCTCTCTCTCTATATATATATATATATGTATACACACACACATACATACATACATATCTCTCTCCACACACACATATATATACATATACCTATATATATGTATATTTAAAGACAGAGTCTTACTTTGTCTCCCTCAGTAGAATGCTGTAGTGTCACAGCTCACAGCAACCTCCAACTCTTGGGTTCAAGTGATCTTCTTTCTTCAGCCTCCCAAATAGCTGGGACTACAGGCACCCACCACAATGTCCAGCTATTTTTTAGAGATAGGGTCTTGCTGTTGTTCAGGCTGGTCTCGAACTTGTCAGCTCAAGCAATGCTCCCACCTCTGCTTCCGAGAGTGCTAGGATTATAGGCATTAGCCACCTCACCCAGCCTAACAATAAAGTATTTTTAAGTTAAGGTATGTACATTTTTTTTGTAGACATAATGCTATTGCACACTTAATATAGTGTAAATACAACTCACCCAGGCTGAAGTGCAGTGGTGTCATAGCTCACTGTAACCCCAAATTCCTGGGCTCAAGTGATCTTCCTGCCTCAGCCTCCTGAGTAGATGGGATTATAGGCAGACTGTTTTATCTTTAATGGCTTTATTTTTTTTACTCTTTCTTTTATGACAATACTGCATGTCTATTTGAGGTAAAGCTGTGTGAGAGTGACTGTGGCTGGGAAACCTGGGTCTCAGTCCATAGCAGTTATTACTAATCTGCTCACGGTCACAGCCTTGGTTACGGTTTAGCAAGTCTGCACAACTTGCCTTTGATGTTCTCAGGACCGGAATATCAGGTTGACTTCCTAACAGCACTGTCTATTTGAAAAAGTGGTCATATTTCAACTAATTTACTTAATTTGATGCAAAAATTCTCCAGGTATAAAATAAACAGATTTCCCCGTGTTTGTTTCCCTTAGCACCTTCCTAAGCTTTATAACTCCTTTTTCCACTTCTGAAATAAATGCCACACTGATTCTTGGTAAGAAATCAGCAATTATCTCTGCCTTTATTGAGGAAGGGAGTACTAATAAAGCTATTGGTGATGATAGATGTTTATAATTATGCCAGCTTCTCAAAGAAACAGCCCTGCCAAATTGTGAGCCCAGATGGTGGCCTGGCTGGGGGTGGCCACCAGCATCCTGGATTCTTGAATGTTCCTGTGAGCACGAGCATGTCTGTGGGCCTCCTTAGTCTTGCCCAGGTCCTCGGTAGGGTAACTGGTGAGTCCCCTAAGCCCAGGGAAATTAAATAGAATGAAGCCATGGACTTGGTCTTCTCTCTTCCTCCTCTGTAGTAATGATCTTTAGGTTGGCCACATGGCAGGGGCCTCCCAGTTACCTCTAGAATGCTGTGCAATTTTCAAAAGATATTCTATGACTACGGTGCGTTTTAGAAAGGTACAGGAATATAAATGCAGACTAGTTTAACTATTCTGAACACAATAAGTAAGAAAATGCAATGAAGGCTAGGTTAACCGGTTTGATGAAAACATTTCAGATTGTATATAAAAGCAGCACAATGTACCCCATGATTGCATTAATGTATACTATGCAATGAAACAGCTATGATTTGATAATAATAATAATAATAAGATATTCTATGAAAAAAATAAGGGCCACATGACCCCACTTTTGTATAGTTTTGGTCATTTAAAAAAATGACTTGTCACGAATGGGATCCAATTTTTATTTGTCTTTTCATATAAGAAAAAATCCTTGGTCAGGCCATTTCTTCCTGACTTTGAATTTTTTTTATTATATTTTTATTTTTTATTAAATTATAATTGTGTACATTGGTGCAATCATGGGGCACAATGTGCTGACTTTATATACAATCTGAAATATTTTCATTGAACTATTTAACATAGCCTTCAAGGCCTTTTAATCACTATATGAAGACATTTATGTTCTACATTTAGTAATTTTCACCTGTACCCTTCTAAGATGCACCGTAGGTGTGATCCCACCGATCACCCTCCCTCCGCCCATCCTTCCCCCTCCCCTCCCTTGCCCCTTTCCCCATTTCTTGTGCTATAACTGGGTTTTAGCCTTCATATGAAAGCTAT
>CAUYON010073844.1:0-21359 GCA_963573935.1 Arctocebus calabarensis | reverse complement strand
GTAACGCTGCTCGAGCCTGTGAGCGGCAGGTTGGCGGTTACCAGGAACTTCACCGGGGACGTCTCCCGGGCTCTTCTAAGGAGGATCCGTCCGGCAAGGGTCCGTACCTCGGGCCCCCACGTTGGGCGCCACCTGTCCCGTCCCGCGGGACTCGGTTATTCGTGGGGACGAGGGGGACAGAGCCTGAAAGAGAATGGGCGAGAAAGAGAGAACGAGACCAAGCAGGTTTCTTGTCAAGGTCTGTTTAATGGCGGCGGAAAGCCAGTTTTTAAAGCTTACAAGTGAGTAGCGGGAGGAAGGGGTGGGGTATAAGGGATCGTGTCGTTTGCTGATAGGCAGGTTTGAAGCTCCGGCTATTAGCTGGTTGCGCAGGCGCGGGAACAGGCGCCATTTTAAGCTTCAGCATGCAATTAACTTTTGTGCCGGTAGGAAAGCTAGGCCAACGGGAAGTTGCGGTTTGGGCTGTAACAGGGAGTGTGCAAGGGAGGGGAGGGGTCAATCCGGAAAATTATTTCTCTGTGCTAGGAGGAGGTGGGTAGATGTCCCCATGCTGTGTTTTGACATTTAAGCCTGGCTTGGGCGCCCTTTTTGGGCCCTCACAAAAATGCTACCCAAGTAATAAAGAATTTTAGTGCAATCCCTATTAAAGCTCCACTGTCATATTTTAAAGATCTTGAAAAAAATAATACTTCGCTTTATATGGAATCAGAAAAAAACCTCTAATAGCCAAGATATTACTCAGAAATAAACTGAAACTGGACTCACATCTTTCATCATACACTTTCACTGGATTAAAGATTTAAATTTAAGACATGAACCTATAAAAATACTGGAAGAAAGTGCAGGGAAAACTCTGAAGAAATTAGCCTGGGCAAATATTTTATGAGGAGGAACCCCCTGGGCAATTGAAGCAGCATCAAAAATACACTACTGGGACCTGATCAAACTAAAAGCTTCTGCACAGCCAAAAACACAACAAGTAAAGCAAGCAGAGAGCCCTTAGAATGGGAGAAGATATTTGCAGGTTATGTCTTCAACAAAGGTTTAATAACCAGAATACACAGAGAACTCAAACGTATTAGCAAGAAAAGAACAAGTGATCCCATCTCAGGGTGGGTAAGGGACTAGAAGAGAAACTTCTCTGAAAAAGACAGGTGCATGGCCTTCAGACATAAGAAAAAATGCTCATCATCCTTAATCATCAGAGAAATACTAATCAAAACTACTTTGAGATATCATCTAACTCTAGTAAGATTAGCCCACATAACAAAATCCCAAAACCAGAGATGTTGGCATGGATGTGGAGAAAAGGGAGCACTTCTACACTGCTGGTGGGAATGCAAACTAATACATTCCTTTTGGAGAATAGTTAGAGATCTAAAAATAGACCTGCCATTCGATCTTACAATTACTCTATTAGGTATATATCCAGAAGACCAAAAATCACTTTATAATAAAGATGTTTATACCAGAATGTTTATTGCAGCCCAATTCATAATTGGTAAGTCATGGAAGAAGCCCAAGTGCCCATCAACCCATAAATGAATTAATAAATTGTGGTATATGTACACCATGGAATATTATGCAGTCTTAAAGAAAGATTAAGACTTTATCTCTTACATGTTTACATGGACTGAGCTGGATCATATTCTTAGCAAAGCATGTCAAGAATGGAAGAAAAAGTATCCAATGTACTCAGCCCTACTATGAAACCAATTTATAGCTTTCATATGAAAGCTATAACCCAATTATAGCCCAAGAAGCAGGGGAAAGGGGAGAGGGAGGGGAGGAGAGGGAGAGGATGGGTGGAGTGAGGGTAATTGGTGAGATCATATCTATCGTGCATCTTACAAGGGTACATGTGATATTTATCAGGTGCAGAATATAAATGTCTTAACACAATAACTAAGAAAATGCCGTGAAGGTTATGTTAACCAGTTTGATGAAAATATTTCAAATTGTATATAAAACCAGCACATTGTACTCCATGACCGCATTAACATACACAGCTATGATTTAATTAGAAAAAAATACACAACATACTAAAACCTGGAAGATGCTACAAAGGCAGTATAAGAGAGAAATTTAGGGCAGTCAATGTCTACATTAGAAAAGTAGAATGATTTCAAATAAACAATCTAATGATCTACCTCAAGGAACTACAAAAGCAAGAACAAAACAAACTCAAAATTAGAAGAAAAGAAAAAATGGTGAAACCAGAAATAAATGAAATGGAGACTAAAAAATATACAAAGTGTCAAAAACCCAAAAAGTTTGTGTGAGAAAGTAATCAAAATCAATAAACTGCTTGCAATAGCAACAAAGAAATAGAGATTACTCAAATAAACAAAATCAGGAATGAAAAAGAGACATTACACCTGTCACCACAGACACATACAGGATCAGAGATTATTACAACTCTACATTAACAAACTGTTGAACCTAGAAAAAACTGTTAAATTTATGAACACATACACCTACCAAGAGTGAATCAGGAAGAGGTAAAATACCCAATAGACTCATACGGAGTAAGAAATCAGTAATCAAAAAAGTACCAACAAAATAAAGTCCAGGCTGGTTTTGCTGTTTCCCTCCCTTGCATGCTGACTTCATCACTCTCCTTATAGAAGTAAAATACACATGAGCAGGGGGTGTGATTGTCTCTAATTAGCTGCCTCCATAGTGAAGATGACAAAAATTCAGGTGTTATTTGGTTTCTTCAGAAACACCTTCCAATGCACAGCAAACAAATATAGTACAAGAGATATTTTTTGGTATCTGTAATTACATATATTCATATTCTAGAAGAAATGAAATTTCTTCATAGAAGCCAACTCACAGCAATAGAATGTCCACTGAGGCTGTCACTTTCTTCTAGTGTTATTATCTCTCAGGACTAAGTACCTATAAAGTACATTATTCGAGAATTACTGTACACAAATAGGACTAAAAAAGAAGCAATTTTTTTTAAATTTTAACACAATTTCTCACTCTGTGCCCCAGGTGGAGTGCCCTGGCATCATAGCTCATAGCAACCTCACACTCCTGGACTCAAGTGCCTCAACCTGCCATATAACTGTGACTACAGGTGTGCACCACTACACATGGCTTTTTTTTTTTTTTTTTTTTTTTGAGACAAGATTTCTCTCATGCTCTGGGTGGTCTTGAATTCCTGAGCTGAAGCAATCCACCCATTTTAGCCTCCCAGAGTGCTAGGATTACAGATGTGAGCCACTGCGCTCTGCCATAAGCAACTCTATTTATAACTGGAAAAAAGAATATTCCCAAACACAATTGTCTCATTTTACATGTGAGAGTTACTTATTGTGAACATCAGTAAGTTTGTAAAATTAGTCAGTCACAGAGCCAGAACTCGAATGCAGTCAATCCTTGCTTCTTATTTCAGTACTATTTCTGCCTTCCAGAATGTCTGTTTGAACTTTCAGTACTCACTTGTACAGTAAATTTTCTCAGTAATTCCCTCCTTCCGAGATTTTTACACATTTCTTCTCCTAGAGCAGGCAATTGAGGATGCTGTGTTACAAAATACTTGTTTCAAGATGCTCCTTTCTCCGCAGGAATGTTCTTACATAAATTCAAAAGTGGGTTTGTTGCCATCTTGTGATCATAATACATAACTGCAGCTTCAAAAGTGCAGTGTTTCTTTTGGGTGTGGGATATAACTAACTACAAGAGGGACTCGGCATAACAAATTCAAATATTTTGACTTGGTTGTTTGTACCTTCACATTAACCCGAAATTTAAAAATGAAATAAAATAAAATAGTGCAGTGTTTGTGGGGGAAAACTTCACACTTAACCTGGGTCCTTACAAAGGTGAAACAGACTGTGCTAGGGTCCATTATTTCACTTCCAAGCAATTGAGTCACAAGGGTTCTTTCTGATTCAACCTTGACAGTTTCAACTTGCTCAGCTTATTGGTGGGGATGGGTTCATTTTTGTCTGTCCACATGAATTTTACATTTCTGGATTTTTATTTATCTCAAAATTTTCATAATGACCCATGTACAAAACAACGCAAGAATAGTTCAATGAACACTTTTTAATGAAAATGGACAAATTGATATTCTCTATCAAATTTACTTGGTTGCACAGGCAAGTTTTGTCTATGTGACAAGTGTATATCAAAGACCTCTCAATAAACTTGTGCCTTGGCTTCCCTGCGTCTGAGCTATTGCACACACATCTTGGTGTTTCATGTTCAAAGACAAAGCACGTCCTGTGTGATTGATGGAGGACCCTGAAAGATGTACAGGGCCCTCCCTAAAATTTGCCAGTGTTTTCTTTCTTCTGTGATATCAGATCATTTGCTTTTATTAAGACTTCACTTGGGTATGCTTTGTGGAGTCTGTTTTTTCCTTTTACAAGTATGAACATATGCAGTTGCTGATTCTTTTTAATAGCTTTAACACAGGAGGGAGTCAGGAAGAACATGGCAGGAGCAAAACTATTAGGAAAGAAGCAGCAGTCACCAGGAGAGGAAGATATTTGGTTATTTTTGCAGTGTGCACAGTGTTCTGATTTATATCTGTGCTTAAATATGACTAAGGACTAGCCTTGTTTTTTTTATCTCACACCATCATATTCCCAGAGTGGTCCTGTATAAGGTTTGTATTCTGTGAAATTATTATGTTCAGCAGGGAACATCAGCTAAGAGCTCTCAAGTGTACTGTTCTTTCTCAATCCCCCTGTTATAGGATAAAAGCAGATGAATTTAAGGCATAGGACATTAATTTATGATATCTAAATCTTCTTTGCTTAAATTCTATGAATTAGGAGATTTTCTAAAGAATGTTGTCTGTATTTGACTTATTTATTTATTTATTTTTATTGTGAGTCAGGCTCTCACTGTGTTGCCCCAGGCTAGAATACCGTGGCGTCAGCCTAGCTCACAGCAACCTCAAACTCCTGGGCTCAAATAACCCTCTTGCTTCAGCCTCTTAAGCAGCTGGGACTTCAAGCACACCCCAAAAGGTCTGGCTACTTTTTCAATTTTTAGTAGAGACAGGATCTTGATCTTACTCAGGTTGGTCTCGAACTTCTGAGCTTAAGCAATCCTCTCTCGCGGTACAAAACCTTGAGATGAGTACATGCCTATCGTATTGCAGGAGGATGCATGCAGAGCGTACCACATGGAGACCAGATGGAGATGAAAGCAGAGCAGTAACAGGGAGCCACATGGAGCAGGAATTTGTACACCACTTTATAGACTATGATCTGCTTGATGGAAAGCCACTGAAAAGTTTAGAACAATGAAGTGAGATTACCTAATACCCCATTTACACAAGAAATACCTCTAAGTAGGTATTTCCAAATAACATTCACTGGCTCTCTTCAGTGATCTATTAGTAACTTCATTGATTCTAATCACATACAATGAAGCAGAAAACAGTCCTGGAGAACATTCCTCCCAAGTGCAGAGGAATGTTCTACATAATTCCTTAAATTTTAGCATGAACGAGGGACAATTTGTAAAAGTCACCAAATTGCCTTTTATCTATAGTTTAAAAAAATTATAAAAACTACTGTTTATTGAACAGTTACCATGTGCCAGACACTATGTCTGATATTTAGAAGAATTGTAATCTTTGTATAATCCTCTCCAAACCTTATGGAGTACATATTATTCCACATTTTACAGATGAGGAAATCTGTAGTTTATGAAAGTTGAACATATTGCCCAAAACAACTTGTCCAAACTCAGATCTGCTCAATTGGAATTGGAAAAAGTGCTCTTAATGCTAGGCTTTAGTAATAAAAATTTAGAAAATCAATTTTGTAATAAAATTATGTTAGCAATTAAAATAGTGACTATATGGAGCGTTCCACATATTGTGAACAAACTTGGAGTTTCAAGGAAGGAAAAGACAAGGAAGAAACTTGAAATAATGTAGGCTCATTGACTGGGTTTAGCCAGACCTATGTCACAGTTTCATTAGAGGTTCATTAGAGGTTCTGGACCAAATTGCCAAGTTTGATTTTCCTCATTTCCTGGGACCTTGGAGTTTCCTCTATATGTCTATTCCTATCTCCCCACCCCACTGGTACATGTCCTAAATAGTTTCAGATGAAAATCCACATGTCACTATGATGTTTCTTCCCATAATCTTATACCATGTTTGCCCATACTAAATTCTGTCTCCTCAGAGACATTTCAGAGAGAAATAATTTACTTGTATGAAAATCAATATTCTACTAAGAGAGACCCAAATTGGATTACACGACTTAATTCTCAAGGGTAAGGCACACAAAAGAGTACAAATGGCTTTATAGGTCTTTCTGGAACATATAATGAGAATAAAAGACAATATTGAAATCATTTACATTAAGAAACACTATTAAAATTTTCTGAAGGAACAGATAATATAAATGAATCAATAGCTGCAGATAAATTAGAAAACCTTTACTTATAAAATCCCTTGGCTCTAACAATACAATTTAGAAAATAATTTATAAGAGTTAAATATTTAATATATTATAAACCAAATGGGAGGAAAAGGAGTTTTATAATTAAATCAGAGATACAAGAGCTATCTAAACACAATTTCAAGTAGTGTAACTGAAATATATCCTACCAGAATAATTTCTGTCAGAACTTATTTAATTTCAGAAGCTGTAACTCATTATTTCCACAGAATTTTTTTATATCATAAATCCCTTTATTATTTTTTCTATGAAATTCATGTCTGTAAAAATGTCTAGAAGCAAAATGTATTGATAAGGTTGTGATTAATTTATAACATTTAATTCGTTAATATAATCATAACTTCTGGTAAGCACGAGATACATGTTATACAGTAGATGATATGATTAAAGAGAAAAGCAAAGATATCTGACATTTTGTTTAGACTATGCAATGTTGTAGACATTAGTATGTGTTATGTTTTACTAGTTTAGTACTGAAAATAATATGCGGTCTCACAAAACATTCTTCCTAGTATGCCATACATTTCATCCAAGTTGGAGATGATAATTTTAAACAACAGTAAAGCAGAGTATTTTGTGTCCAATAGAAAATAGAAGTTGTGTATGTCATCAATTTCTAAAATGGTGCTTGACATAAAATAAAGACAAAAATAAACCTAGAATAAGTGAAGATCTTCCTTCTTAGACAAACTGTTTTTACTTACTTCCTACAATAGGGCATGTACTCCATTTTTGTATAGCACTTGGCAATTTTCAAAATACCTCCCCATCTATCTCATTTGATTCTCAACCTTTGTACACAAGACATGCTCAGATATTCCTATTTTACCAACGAGCAAACTCTCAGTTTTATATGAGAGTCTGTCTTGTGGGACTCTGCTTTTAAAATGTCTGATAAAGGTTCTTCCCTCCCCACAGTCCTCATTGTCTACACATTGTCAAAACCACCTTTAATTTTTGTAGCAGAAGTGCTCAACTGAGTTAACTGAGTATATTTTTTTAGCTTCTCAGACATCTCTCAGGGTCCACCTTGGCATCAATTTGCTCTGAAACTTGGCTGTGCTGAAGTTATTCTTCCTGTCTTGAGTGTAATTGGGTTGACTGTTTCAGGTAAGTGAGGCAAGATCATTTGTTTCAGAATTCTTATTCTACTTCATCATAAATATTAGAGCATTTTAATGTAATTTCATCACCACAAATTTAGTGAAAGACTGGTGAAATAAAATATTAGAATCAAGGTCTCTAACAGTAATCTCATATCCATTTTGAAAACTTTAGCTGTTCACATTTATCCCCCTAAGTGGTCTGGGAGTCATCATGGGATGCTACACATGTGCTCTAAGAATGTAAAAAATGATCATAATTATAAGAAAAAATGTCAATAAAAAAGAAAAGTAAAAAGTGTAGTTATTTCCAGTTTATTAAGTACCCACTAAATTTCATATTGAGGTAGATGATCTCTCCCTTAGAATAGGCATAAGTATACTCACTCAGAACATGAGAAAATTCAGGCAAGAGTGTAAGCAATTTAAAAGTGTAGGTAACATCCTTAGGTTGATTTATCTAGCAGATAATAGGTAACCTAATATCTGTGTGAGTCTACTTGTTACATTTTTTTTCTTTGCTTGTTTGCTGCCTCTGATTGTCAGCACATGGCTACCCTTTATCTTCTGTCCACATCCAAGCTAATTAAGATAACTTAGTTTCTTGAAGTTTTAAATATTACCTATCCATTCCATCACACATTTCAGCATTTAACTCTCTTAATGGTTTTTCCTTATTTACTAGTGATATCATTAATACAAAAATCATCAATAGAAAGATGCAATGTGGATGTTCAACAGAACAGAAATGAAACAACAGGTAATTTTGCGGCTTGAATTTCCTAAGAATAGGAGTCAATATTTGATAGGTAGCATGTCTTTCTTTCTTTCGTTCCTTCCTTCCTACCTTCTTTCTTTCTTTTTTTTTAGACAGAGTCTCACTTTATTGCCCATGGTAGAGTGTTGTGGCGACACAGCTCACAGCAACCTCCAGCTCTTCGGCTTAGGTAATTCTCTTACCTCAGCCTCCTGAGTAGCTGGGACTACAAGCACCACCCACAACACCTGGCCTTTTTTTTGTTGCAGTTTGGCTAGGGTCAGGTTTGAACCCGCCACCCTCGGTATATGGGGCCAGCGCCCTATACACTGAGCCACTAGCACCTCCTTCCTTCCTTCTTTCCTTCCTTCCTTCCTTCCTTCCTTCCTTCCTTCCTTCCTTCCTTCCTTCCTTCCTTCCTTCCTTCCTTCCTTCCTTTCTTTCTTCCTTTCCTTCTTTCCTTCTCTCTCTCTTCTTTCTCTCTCTCCCTCCTTCCTTCTTTCCTTCTTTTTATTTTATTTCAGATTATTATGAGGGTACAAACAAGCATGTTACTTTAGTTAAGGTTCACAACAAACCATTATGTTTAGATATAGTTATCATCTTACTTTTATGTTTGAGAAAATTGATGCACAGAAAGGTTAAACAACTTACTGAGGGTCACATAAGTAGAAAGGGATGGAACTGGGAATTGCACTTAGGTTTAGAGCCTGAGATCTTAACCACCAGGGCATGCTGCCTCAGAGGAAGCCTCTGCTGAGATAGTCAATTAATTGTAATAGCCAAATATCAAATTAAAAAGTAAAATACACCTTTAAGTAAAACATTTGACTACTTTAAAATATCAAATAGATAAGTTTGATCTGAAGTTAATTAATAGAACTCAAAACATAGAATGAATTATTTATTAGTATATTTCCTGGACATGTAGCAACATTAATCTTGTTCAGTGTGTGTGTTACTATTGGCACCTTCTTCCACTGGCCCATCTTCCATGCCCTCCACCTGCCCCAGGGTCTTTTCCCTCTTCCTCCTCCTCCTCCACCCCCCCTTAAAAAAAGATGAGTTCTTTTGACTAACTGTAGTAGAACATGATCTGTATACACATTCTCATAGAACAGAAATTTTAAAAAACCTAGAAAATCTGTCTGGAAAATACTATCCAATAAATCATATTAAGTAGGCAAATATATCATTTAGCAATTTGAAATTTTATGATTTTTTAAGTTGTGGTGTTTCCATTACTTTGGTGAAATGAAGTATTATTTTCTTTGTACTTTTCATGTTGTTTAAAGTCAGCATTTTTTAGATGAGTTTTGATAATGTTGCCCATGTAGTGGACTAGGCACTGATGATGAATTAAGGAAATTGAGAAATACTCTTTACTGCCATCTGATTGGGTAGGCTTGAACAATTTATTCTGTCTCTCAATGTTTTACAATGTAAGATGTGGCTGTTACATCTTTTTCTTTGTTTGAGACAGAGTCTCCCCTTGTCGCCCTGAGTAGAATGCCATGGCATCATCAGAGCTCACAGCAACCTCAATCTCTTGGGCTCCAGAGATCCTCTTGCCTCAGCCTCCCAAGTAGCTGGGATTACAGGCAACTACCATGTAAACATGAAAGAGGTAAAATCTCCATCTTTCTTTAAGGCTCCATAGTATTCCAGGGTAAACATGTACCACAATTTATTAATCCATTCCTGGGTCAATGGGCACTTGGGCTTCTTCCATGACTTACCAAATATGAATTGGGCTGCAATGAACATTCTGGTACATATGTCTTTGTTATAATGTGATTTTTGGTCTTCTGGGTGTATACCTAGTAAAGGAATTATAGGATTGAATGGCAGGTATATTATTAGATCTCTAAGTACTCTCCAAATATCCTTCCAAAAGGAACGTATTAGTGTGCATTCCTACCAGCAGTGTAGAAGTGTTCCCTTTTCTCCACATCCCTGCCAACATCTCTGGTTTTGGGATTTTGTTGTGTGGGCTAATCTTACTGGAGTTAGGTGATATCTCAAAGTAGTTTTGATTGGTATTTCTCTGATAATTAAGGATGGTGAGCAATTTTTCATGTGTCTGTAGGCTGTGCGCCTGTCTTCTTTAGAGAAGTTTCTCTTCAAGTCCTTTGCCCACTCAGAGATGGGATCACTTGTTCTTTTCTTGCTAATATGTCTGAGTTCTCTGTGGATTCTGTTTATTAAACCTTTCTTGGAGGCATAGCCTGCAAATATTTTCTCCCATCCTGAGGGCTATCTGCTTGATATACTTACTATGTTCCTGGCTGTACAGAAGCTTTTTAGTTTGATCAGGTCTCAGTAGTGTATTTTAGATGCTGCTTCAATTGCCTGGGGAGTCCTCCTCATAAAATATTCACCCAAGCCAATTCTTTCAAGAGTTTTCACTGCACTTTCTTCTAATATTTTGATAGGTTCATGTCTTAAGTTTAAATTTTTGATCCAGTGAGAGTCTACCTTAGTTAATGATGGGAGGTGTGGGTTCAGTTTTAGTCTTCTCCAGGTTGCCAGACAGTTCACCCAGCATCATTTGTTAAATAGAGAGTCTTTTCCCCACTAAATGTTTTTAATTGGCTATCAAAGATGAAGTAATGGTAAGTAGCTGGATTCATCTCTTGGCTCTCTATTCTGTTCCAAACATCTACCTCTCTGTCTTTGTGCCAGTACCATGCTGTTTCGATCACTATCGATTTATAATAGAGTCTCAGTTCTGGTAGTGTGATTCCTCCTGCTTTGTTTTTATTTCTGAGTAATGTCTTGGCTATTTGAGATTTTTTTCTGATTCCATATAAAACCAAGTATTTTTTCAAGAATTTTAAAATATGACAATGGAGCTTTGATAGGAATTGCATTAAAATTATGTATTGCTTTGAGTAGTATAGACATTTTAACAATGTTGATTCTTCCCAGCTATGAGCATGGTATGTTTTTCCATTTGTTAACATTTTCAGCTATTTCTTTTCTTAAAGTTTCATAGTTCTCTTTATAGAGATCTTTCATGTCCTTTGTTAGGTAAACTCCCAAATATTTCACCTTCTTTGGCACTACTGTGAAAGGAAAAGAGTCCTTGACTGTTTTTTCGGCTTGGCTATTATTGGTATATATAAAGGCTACAGGTTTATGGGTGTTGATTTTCTAGCCTGAGACATTGCTGTATTCCTTGATAACTTCTAAAAGTTTTGTGGTAGAATCCCTGGTGTTTTCCAGTTCATATCATCTGCAAAGACTGATCTCTTCTGACCTTATGTGGATACCCTTGATTGCCTTTTCTTCCCTGATTGCAATGGCTGAAACTTCCATTACAATGTTGAAGAGCAGAGGACACAATGAACAACCTTGCCTGGTTCCTGATGTAAGTGGAAATGATTTCAATTTAACTACATTGAATATGATATTGGCTGTGGGTTTGCTGTAGATGGCCTCTATCAGCTTAATAAATGTCTCTTCTATACCAATTTTTTTAAGTGTTCTGATCATGAAGGGATTCTGGATATTGTCAAAAGTTTTTCTGCATCAATTGAGAGAATCATATGGTCTATATATTTTAATTTGTTTATGTGCTGGATTACATTTATAGATTTATGTATATTGAACCAGCCTTGAAGCCCTGGGATAAAACCCTTTTGGCTATGGTGTATAATTTGTTTGATGTGTTGTTGGATTCTGTTTGTTAGTATCTTGTTAAATATTTTTGCATCAATATTCATTAGTGATATTGGTCTATAGTTTTCTTTTCTTGTTGGGTCTCTCCCTGATTTAGGGATCAAAGTGATGTTTGCTTCATAGAATGTATTGGGTAGTATTCCTTCTTATTCTATATTTTGGAAGAGGTTTAGTAATATAAGTACTAGTTCTTCTTTAAAGGTTTGGTAGAATTCTGATGTGAAGCCATCTGGTCCCAGGCTTTTCTTTTTAGGGAGATGTTTTATAGTTGATGCTATTTCAGAACTTGGTATAAGCCTCTTCAAAATTTCCACTTCATTCTGGCTAAGTCTTGGTAGGTGGCATGCTTCCAAGTATTGCTCAATTTCCTTCAGATTTTCATATTTCTGAGAGTAAAGTTTCTTGTAATATTCTTTAAGGATTTTTTGAATTTCTGAGGTGTCTGTTGTTATTTCATCTCTACCATTTCTGACTGATGAAATTAGAGATTTTGCTCTTTTTCCTGGCTATGTTTGCTAAAGGTTTTCTATTTTATTGACCTTTTCAAAAAACCAACTTTTTGATTTGTTGATCTGTTGTACAATTCTTTTGTTTTCAATTTCATTTAATTCTGCTCTAATTTTGGTTATTTCTTTTCTTCTGCTCGGTTTGGGGTTGGAATGTTCTTCCTTCTCCAGTTGCTTAAGATGTCCCATTAAGTTTTTAAGTTCCTCTCATTCCGTTTTCTTGAAGAAGACTTGCAGTGCTACATTTTTCCCTCTTAGGACTGCCTGTGCAGTACCCCAGAGGTTCTGATAATTTGTGTCTTCATTGTCATTTGTTCCAAAAATTTGGTAATTTCCTTCTTAATCTTATCTATGACCCATCTATCCTTCAGCATAAGGTTATTTAGCATCCATGTTTTTGTATGAGTATGCAGAGTCCTGTTGTTATTGAGTTCAACTTTTATTCCATGATGGTTGGAGAAGATGCAAGGAATAATTTGTATTCTTTTAAATTTGCTGAGGTTAGACTTGTGACCTAAGATGTGATCGATTTTGGAGTATGTTCCATGGGGTGCTGAGAAGAATGTGTATTCAATTTTATTAGAATGAAATGTTCTGTAGCTGTCTGTTAAATTCAGTTATTGTATGGTTAAGTTTAAATCTAAAATTTCTTTACTTGGCTTCTTTTCTGAGGATCTATCCAACACTGCTAAAGGAGTGTTAAAATCTCCAACTACTGTGGAGCTGGAAGAAATCAAGTTACTCATGTCTATTAGAGTTTTTCTTATAAATTGAGATGTATTCTGGTTGGGTTCATAAATATTAATAATTGAAATCTCATATTGAGTAGTACCTTTAACTAGTATGAAATGTCCATTTTTTATCCTTCCTTACTTTGGTTGGTTTAAAGCCTATTATATCTGTGAATAAGATTGCAAGGCCTGCTTTTTTTCTGTTTTCCATTTGCCTGGAATATAGATAACCATCCCTTCACCTTAAGTCTAATTTTATCTTTTAAGTTGAGATGAGATTCTTGTATGCAGCAGATGTCTGGCCTGAGTTTTTGTATCTAGTCAGCCAACCCATGCCTCTTTAGAGGACAATTTAAACCATTCCCATTAATTGAAAATAATGATAAATCTTTAGAAAGTCCAGTGGACTTTTTTGATCCTTTCATCACTATGGAAGTTGAAATTTGATAAAAAGTTTCTGAGTGAGTTTCCTTTCATGGTGGAGGATGATGCTGGTTATTATGGAGGATAGGTTTGAGAATATCCTGGAGAGCTGGTTTAGTTATAGTACATTTCTTCAACATGTGGATGTCATTAAAGTATTTAATTTCTTCATCATAAATGAAACTCAGTTTAGCTGGCTACAGGATCCTGGGTTGAAAGTTCTTTTGTTTTAGGAGATTAAAATCAATGACCATTCTCTTCTAGCTTGAAAGGTTTAATCAGAGAGATCTGCAGTTATTCTAATATTCTTCCCCTTGTAGGTAATGGATTTCTTACGTTTGGCTGTTTACAGAATTTTTTCCTTCATATTAAATTTAGTGAAGTTAATAATGACGTGCCTAGGGGATGTCTTATTTGGGTTGAGTTGTGCTGGGGTTCTGAAGCTGTCTGCTATCTGAATTTCAGAATCTCTTAGTATGTCTGGAAAGTTCTCTTTCATAATCTCATAAAGAAGGGACTCTGTGCCTTGTGATGCCACTTCATCGTTTTCTGGTATCCCTATAAGGTCAATATTGGTTTTCTTCAAGTTATCCCAGAGCTGTCTGAGAGAATGATCCGTTTTTGCCTTCCATTTCTCTTCCTCTCTGGAAGTTTGGGAGCATTTGAAAGCTTTGTATGCCATATCAGAAATCCTTTCTTTTGCTTGCTCCGTTCTGTTACTGAGGGATTCTACTATATTTCTCATATCTTTGAGGGCTGCAACTTGTTGTCTCAATATGTCAAAATCTTTGGTCATTTTGTCTTTGAATTTGTTGACTACTTGAGACATCTTTTGGGTCCTCTTTTGGATTACTGCTTGAAATTCTAGTTCCATCTTTTCCTTGATCCTGCTGATCTTATTTGCTATCCAGACTCTGAATTCGATTTCTGACACCTCAGTCATTTGCTTATGCAAGGGATTTTGTGCTTTATCTACCTTGTCATTCCTTGGGGCAGTTGATCTACTCTGATTATTCATATTGCCAGAGTTTTTCTATTGATTCCACCTGATGATTATTTTTCACTATTGCCTATGACCATCCTCAGAGTTTGGGAGGTGTCTCTCCCAGATGAAACCCCGCCAGGATCACTCTGTTGTTGCTGGATCTCTGTAGGGAGTGACCCTGTGTAGCTCCTCTTGGACTGCACCAGCCTAGGAGTTCTGACTGTGGGAGCAGCTCCGGAGCGTGGCATGCCCAGATCAAGCAGCAGGGCGTGGGATGGTGCACACAGTACTGGGAGTGCTCGGCACCCAGTGGCCTTTGCACAGGGAACCTGTGCCTCCAGCAGTCTCTGGCTGGAAGGAGGGCTCAGGAAGGAGAGTGTGAGTCCTGAGGCCTCCTGAGTCCCTGGCCAGACAGGCAGGGCAGGTGCAGAGGCAGAGAAGGTAGGGGAGGACATGGGTTGTGCAGTTCCCATAGTTTCTGGCCTGGGCAGGCAGGCGGAGGCCTGGCAGGTTCCTGTCAGGGTCCCTGGCTGAGGTGGGTGGCAGGCCAAGGCCCTGTGGCACCAATGGGGCCATGTGGGGGTCCCAGCGGAGTCCCTGCCCATGGCAGGCAGCAAGCTGAGGCCCTGCAGAGTCCCTGGCTGCTGCGAGTGGAGGGCCAGGTCCTGGCAGGGAGCAGATCAGAGCCACGCAGGGGTCCCAGTGGGGTAGCTGGCAGAGGCTGGTGTCAGGCTAAGGCCCGGAGGGGCGCCAATCGGGGCTGCCCGGGGTTCCCTGTGGAGTTGCTGGCCTCTGTGGGTGGTGGGCTGCAGCCCGTTGGGGCAAGGATCGGAGCCAGGCTAGGGACCCTGCTTCTGCAGTGGGCGGTGGGTCCAGGCTGGGCGGGGCACAGATTGGAGCTGCGAGGGAGTCCCAGTGAAGTTCCTAGCCGCTGCTGGCAGTGGGCCAAGGCACAGTGGGGTGCCAACTGGGGCTGAGTGGGGGCTCGGGGGAGTTTCTGGCCAGTGGAGTCAGTGGACTGAGGCCCGGTGGGGCATGGATCGGAGCCGTGAGTGGGTCCCAGTGGTGGATGGTGGGCTTGGTGGGGGTGGAGTGGAGGCCTGCAGTTCCAGGTGGAGTCCCAGGCTGCTGGAGGCTGGTGGGGGGGTGCTCAGTAGGGCCCTGGAGTTTCTTACCTGGCTGGCTGCCTGGTCCAGCAAATAGGGAGGGTGGGTGCTGCTCAACTCCTCCTCCCTCAGTTTCAGCAGAGGTCAGGCTACTGGTGCATCAGGTAAGGGGGGAAGGGTGTCCTGGAGTTTCCAGATGGCAGAAAACTTTAGTTCAGTTTTTTTGCCTGAAGCTTGGTTTCTTGGAGTCACAGCTTGCCTCAGCAGAGGTGACCTGCAGTTATCACTTCTCTCTCTCAGCTGGGCTCCCAGTCTTCAGCTCAGTTGGGCAGTTTCTGGAGGTTATCTTTCCTTTTGGACAGGAGCTTCTGTCAGAAGCTACTTCCAGTCAGCCATCTTACCCCTCCCCCCTGGAGATAATTTTCTATCTTTCAGTTACGGATTAAATAAAAACTTATTTAGTGTTAACTTATTTTATCTTTTCATACATAGTAAGATTTAATTTTTGTTTATTAGATAGAATATGTGCATGGCTCTCAATGTGGTTGATATAAAATTTTAATTTATTGTGATTCATAGTAAAAATAAAATTAGAAAATACTGAAATATTTGTGAGCAGAAATATGTGTAAAGGAATGGAATAAATTCAATTGAAAGTTGAACCTCCCATTTTATTCTGAGGAAAGAAGTGATGCTTTGAGCAAGACAGTAGTGATGAGATGAAGCTAGAAGGTATGTTGTAGTGAAAAGAGCACCAGTTAGAGCCTGCTTTTATTTGAACTCTTTGAACCCTGGTTTTTAGGCATGAAAACAAAAGGGGGTGGTAATAATGTGTTTCATAGGATTGTTTTGTGGATTAGAGGAGATGATGTTAGAGAAGCTGGATATGTCTTCAAGAAAGGTCTGGAAAGCTATTGAGGGCCTTTTGTAAAGGAAGTCATTGATTTGATCAGATTGGCATTTTAAAAGTTCACCTGAAAATTGAAGGAAGAGGTAGAAGAGTGGAAGAGATAAAATATAGGGGAGTTTTGCAATAGCCCGTTGAGATAAGTTGATGGTTTGACTAGAATATTGGGCAGTAGGAAGAAATAAGACTAGCAGCTCAAACCCAAGGGCTTGCCTAAAAAAAATAGAACATAGGAAAAAAGAAAGGAGACCTGCCCACTGCCGTCAGCTCATCTTCTTTTTGTGACAATGAGATGAGTCTTGAATTCACCACATCCTCACATCTCAATTCTAATACTGCCCGTCCATCATTTGAATTCTATCTCCACTTTGACCTGCAGTGAACCAGAGGTCTCATGCTAGTTTCAAACAAATATTTTGAAGCAGACACCTACTGACCCACTGACTTCTGTTTGGCATAAGAATAAAAGAAACCTCTGACTACATATCCCATGAACTAAGCATCTTTTTCTCACTGCTTCCAAATTCTATAGACCCTGCAGTCACTACAGAGTCACTACAAAAGTTTTGAGACAGACTGTATTATGGTCAATTATTTCATTTCCAAGTAACACAGTTGATAGCATCCTTTCTGATTCACCCTTGCAAGCTTCAACTTTCTGGGCTTATCAGTGTTGCTGGGAGGGCTTCCTTTATTGTTTCCATCTGTGCAGATGTCATGTCTCTTGATTTTTGTGCATATAAAACTTTTGTTATGACCCATATCCACCCACACCTCTATACACTTATCACATGAGCCCATAATTTGTTTATGCATTGTCACCCTTCCATATATGTCATCTCAATGCCTTCCCCAAAGATTAGATGGGTATATTCCATATGTTTCAGAAAACTGAGGCTTGGTAAAGTTAAGAAACTTTTCACATGACACGCTGATAGTAGAATAAAAAGATTTGGTTATTAGTTTCTTAAGCTTCTTTTTAAAAATATCAATATGAACATCCTTATTAAAAAGATTCTTTTTTAGTGAAGGCAAATTGAATGTTCCAGAGGTTTGCCATGTATTAGCTTTATCTTAAAAGTGCAAACTATTATACATGTATTTCTGTCTATGTACTTGCCATGCTTAATAATTTAGCCTTTGACTATTTCCTGAAAGGCCTAGGAAATAATGGCTAAATAAGGATAATCATTAGAAAATCTGAAACACTGGGAGGCTTTTCTTTCGCTCCACAGATTAAAAGTTAAAGTTCAAGCTAAAGAAAATGGTTGCATTTACATCAAACAAACAAGTCTTTCTTCTGAAGACTGTTCTACACATAATAAATGGATCTGCCAAAAAGAAAGAAAACCTGTTATAAATAAAGTATGCCCTACCTCTCGACTATGAATTCTACCTTAATTTCTTACATTTTGCTGCATATACTGTTGATACTGCCCAAAGTACATTTAGTGGCACAAAGTGAACAAATGCCAGGAATTCTGTAACTGTTGTGAATCTCAGAAAACTTCATATCAAATCTACTCATTCCATCAATGAGGAAACAGAGAAATAGAGAAAACACATATAATTTTAAGAGACATTTGGCCAAGTGTGGTGGCTCATGCCTATAATCTCAGCACTCTGGGAGGCTGAAGCAGGTGAATTGTTTAAACTTGCAAGTTTCAGATCAGCCTGAGTGAGGGCAAAACCTGGTCTCTACTAAGGGTAGAAAAATTAGCATTGCATGCCTTGGATATACACAAGTTTGTCAATTGAACAGTTTACATTGAAAAGAAAAATGATTCTCCATCTGTTTCTGATGTTACTATCCACTATATGTCCCTGTGGAGTCCGTGCTACAGGCTCACTGATTCCCCCCACTGTGCATACCAAAGTGGACCTATCCATTTTTTGACTTGGAAAAATCCTAGTAATTATAGAAAGCCTGGATCAAATGTTAATTCCTTTATGAATTTTTCCTAAACCTCTCTGCTCCTCACATTTGTAATCTACTTCCCACCATTTTTATGAAATACGATTTAATTCTTTGCTCTG
The DNA here is from genome assembly GCA_963573935.1 of Arctocebus calabarensis. Lineage (NCBI taxonomy): Eukaryota > Metazoa > Chordata > Mammalia > Primates > Lorisidae > Arctocebus > Arctocebus calabarensis. Next base: position 2,674 of record CAUYON010073844.1, on the reverse strand, counting down.
TCATGGTTGTCTTTAAGCTGGCTGTAATCCTCTCTTTGGTGGAGTTAGATAAGTACTGAGGCAGAACAATTAAAGAGAAAAGAGACTGCCCCTGGCTTCATTTTAATGTAGCAAGCTACGAAGTTACTCTTGGCAGAGTAATGGTCTATTCAAGTGACAGTAAAAGGATCTTGAGACTGGACTAATGAGATTACTTCTGTGCCACATGCTTGGATTTAAAGTCAATTTATCTCTACTTTACCTCCCTGGCCCACTCATTCCCCAGAGTTCTTCCATATGCACCATCTGGATTAACATGTAGGTATAGGAGAAAAACATTTAGTGGGAAAATTAAACATTTCAATTTCTTAATGCATTAGCCTAGGTTTTTTTCATTGTTTGTTTAATCTTTCCAATCCACTTATGTTTTGGTAGCCACCAATCAATTCTTCTCTTTGTAATGCAAATATAAGTAAATCAGAACAACTTTTGCCTTTCATACTAAGCAGATTAGGAAAGGGAAAATCCAAGAAGTATAAGTAAAAAGATAATTCCAAAAAATAATTTGGGGTTTTAAACATATATGAGAACAACTAACTTATGCTGGTCTGGTAAAAAGGACTAATCTACTTGGTAGAAACCCGAGAACCAAGCCGCTACATGGTAGACTAGGGGTTCTTCCTCAAGCAGGAACCTGACCTGACCCCCCTGGGTCTGACAGAAAAAGGGAGAGAAGTGCTGAGAAAATCTCTCTCTCTTTCTTTCTCTCTCTCTCTCTCCCACACACATGCACACACACAGAGTGCTCTGACCTGTCAGAGGTAACACCGTGCCAGCCCCTCACTAGGCTAACAGAAGCCATCTCAAACCCAGGACTCAGGCCTTTATTTATTTAAAAAATTGAAGGTGTTCTTACAAGGCATAAAGTGAAAAGGTAATAGCGTCATGCTTCAATTAAATAGGCAGTTCTTTGTTTAGGGAAGAAAGTTGCCAGGCTGAAGGACAGGTGAGTACTAAGCTACAAGTCAGAGAATACTTTGGGGGACAGATGACGAGGGAAAGTTACAACATCCAGGTCAAGGTGCCTACAGGGTATCTTTGGGCAACTATTAATTATTTTCTAGTTTATCTATATTCTAGTCTCTAAGCTACCAATTTCTAACTAGACATTTCCCAGACTACTTTCTTATCTACTCTGCTGAACATTCCAACGTTGGCCAGTGTAGGCGTGTGTTACAGGGGAGCTAAAATTTGAGGCCATAACCCTCTGGAGATTTCTGGGGGCAATGCCAGTCTTTCACCCACACAATTCCTTGGCTGCAATCCAAGTTTACTTCAGAACCATTTGCGATGAACTCTGGTCTACTACCTTATGGACTTATTATTTTTGCTTTTGTTTTTGTTTTTCCTTTGTAGTTGTTTTGTTTCCTTCCAACTAAGCAAAATGGAACAAAAGAACAAAAGCAGTTCGGTGTCAATCAGAACAAGTTTATCCCTTTTGTCCCTTTGCAACACATTATTTCCTTCATAATAAATGAAATTAGATAATTTATCTGTTTACATACTTACTATTTTGTTATTGTTGCACTACCACTGGTATTATTAGGTCCTCCTTGCAGGTTTATGAGCTCAAGGAAAGCAAGGACCATCTTCATATCATTAGCCAATGAATTATTCTGGCATATAGCAGATATTCAGCAAATGTTTATTATCACTAAATCAATTACCACATAATCAATTTTGTTTACCTATTGGGATCAGTTAGGTGGTTCTTGGTGAAGGTCTCTAAGGCAGTTAGAAAGGGGTGGTGACTGGGGTTGTTATGTCAAAGGTTTTCTCATTCACAGGTGTGACTGTGGATTATGACCGTTGCCTGAATCTCAGGTTGGCAAGCGTGGTTTTTCCAGATAGATTGTTTTTCAAATATTAAAGTAGGAACACAAAATGATTGTCAGCATTCATGAGGTAACTCACTGATAGAGCTGGAACTCAAGTAGGATCTTCCAGGTTTGTGAAACCAATTGCATTCTTTATGTCAACATTATAATCAGGGCCCTTACCAAATACCCATTGGGAAACTACCATCAAAGTGCACTTTGGATTTGTTCTTTCCATTCATGGAAAATTTTTAGTGTCCTAGTGTATAGTTAAACATTTCCAGGCAAAAATATTCAAATATTGCTAAAAGTAATTTCAATTTTGACTAAAATTGCTCCTCAGATAGCTTGTTTTGTTCTTAAATTCGTGGTAAGATATTTTTATATGTCTGTACTAATTTTTAGGCTCAAAAAGAAAAGGCAATATATAATTATTAGCACTTCATTTCAGTTTGTTGTTTGGTGCTAAAAAAAGTGAAGAATATAGGATGATTTAAATTGAAAATTATTTTATTTATTTATTTATTTATTTTTACCACTTATGACATTTTATTGGCATGACAATTTACAAGGGTCCCTGTTGCATTATACGTTACACTGAGTAAGAATTGTTTAGCCATCTACATTCATTCTTATTGGATTTTTTCTCAAATTATAATTCCCAACAGTGATTTTACCTGTGAAAAAGGGAACAACAGTAATTCCTTAAAGTAGACTGTAACTGGAAAAACATATGTTGCTTTTAATATAAGAATTCCTAGGATGTTGAAAGGTATACATACATGCCAAAAACTGAGTCATGGCCTTCTTAAATAGCT
>CAUYON010073843.1:0-56412 GCA_963573935.1 Arctocebus calabarensis | reverse complement strand
CTTTACCTCTTTCATGTTTACATGGATGGAGCTGGAACATACTCTTCTTAGCAAAGTATCTCAAGAATGGAAGAAAAAGTATCCAATGTACTCAGCCCTACTATGAAACCAATTATAGCCCAAGAATATGGGGAAAGGGGAGAGGGAAGGGAGGGGAGAAGGGAGGATGGGTGGAGGGAAGGTAACTGGTGGGCCACACCTACGATGCATCTTACAAGTATACATGTGAAATTTACTAAGTGTAGAATATAAATGTCTTAACATAATAACTAGGAAAATGCCATGAAGACTATGTTAACCGTTTTGATGACAATATTTCAAATTATATATAAAACCAGCACATTGCACCCCATGATTACATCAATGTACAAAGCTATAATTTAATTAAAAAAAACAGTTATCATATGTTTGAAGATGTACATTATATCATTGTTTATAAAGCAATACTTAATAATAAAGGAATTTAAATTTAAAAAAAGTAAATAAAATCCAAAACATACTTATACTTAATTAATGCCTTAAATGTAAAAAGTAAAGCATTTAGAAAGAATAATAACCAGTAATACTGAATATATTTGTTGTCTCAGAAAAGGAAAAAGAATCACAATAAAAAAAACTGGCCAGCACCTGTGGCTCAGTGAGTAGGGTGCCAGCGCCATATACCAAAGATGGCAAGTTCAAACCTCGGCTGAACTACAAAACAAAAAAATAGCCAGGCATTGTGGTGGGTGCCTGTAGTCCCAGCTACTCGGGAGACTGAGGCAAGAGAATCGCCTAAGCCCAGGAAGTGGAGGTTGCTGTGAGCTGTGTGGCGCCACGGCACTCTACAAAGGGCAATAAAGTGAGACTCTGTCTCTACAAAAAAAAAAGGTGAAAAAACACAAGCCATATAGAAAACATTGACACATCTGATTATATTAAATTAAAAAAAAAAAAACTTTGTGCATCCCAAGCCACCATACACAAAAAGACAAAGTGATAACTGCATCAACTAAAGGCAAAAATTTGATGTGATTAGAAACATAGAAAAAAAAATATTGATTTCTAATTACATAAAATTCAGCTATATAAAAAGGGTCTATGCAAAGTCTGGCAATTAAATTCATGAACTCATCCCTAGTAAAAGTGCCACATACCTCATTGCTGAATATCACCACAGTCACTTTCAAAGTTCTCCATTTGGGAAGCTATGCACTGATGCCAGCACCCAGTCCGCCCTTCAGAGCACTTTCTCTAGGATGAGTTCACAAACTTAATTGTGTGTACGATAGCTTTGGATGCTCATTCCAGAAAAAGAGTTCCCGTATAGCTTATGAGTGGTAGTACAGAAGGTTTGTTTACACCAGCATCACTACAAAGTGAGTAATGCACTGCCCCATGAAATTGCAATGGCTGTGAGTCAACAGGAATTGTTTGTTTTTTGAGACAGGATCTCACTCTGTGCTTAGGCTACAATGCAGTGGTTTCAGCTTATTGCAGCCTCAAAATTCTTGGCTCAAACAATCCTTCTGCCTCATCTTTTCAGGTAGCTGGGCCTATAGATGTGCACCACCACACTCTGGTTATTTATTTTATCTTAATTTTTTGTAGCCATGGGGTCTCACTATGTTGCTCAGGCTAGTCTCAAAGCCTAGCCTCAAGGCATCCTCCCACCTTAGCCTCCCAAAGTACTAGGATTATAGGCATGAGGCACCATACCTGCCTGTCAATAGTAATTTTTAGCTCCATTATAATCTTAGGGGACAATTATCCTATATTGTTGACCTGAATGTGGCCTATGACTGGCTATATATATGTGTATATGTGTAAACATACTCATAAACACACACGCACATGTGTAGGCACTAGGGAGAGAGAATTAAGTTCCATTTATGATCTCTATCTGAAAGTCTTAACTTGCCACAATTTCCAAATGAATCATAACAGTGACTATCAAACTGTATCAGTTTCCAATACCACACCACATGGCAGGCATTAGAACATTCAGGCTTCCCACAGCCAAACCCAGTTGCTGAATTCCTGTTGGTCTGTCCAACCTTTACACACATTTCCTCTTAACCTCAGGTCTCCTTTAAGATAAATCTTAACTCCAAGAGGCCAAATATGGATCTCTGTGACTCCCAACCTTTTGCACATTCTACTTTCTCACATTGGCTCAGGGCTTGCCCCTTTAAAATGAAAACTGCCCCATCCGTCTAGCCATCTAGAATTCACCAGAACTAGGAAAACAACTCCAAGCCTAGCTACAAATATTTCCCCCTGTTCCATCCAATCCTTGCTCACTTCCTCTGCTTATCAGCTCCAACTGACTTATACGTGAGCAGAGTCCTACAGATGTGGCAGCATCCACGGTACCTCGTACTTAGACTCAGCACATATATTTTTAAATTTTCTATTTAATTGTCTTCTTAACGGAAGTTTCAGCCCGATAGTTGTTTCTATTCAATCTTGCAAGCCAATCAAACTGAATTGTCTAAACTTCAATTCAGATGATATCATTCACTCAAAACTTTTCAATAACTTTCCACTGCCCTTAGCTCAAATTCCTCAGTGTGGATTAGGGGACATTTCAAAGTGAGTTCTGGCCTTCCTCTTCAGGGTAATCTGAGTCATTCCTCTCCTCCCCTGTAAGCGTCAGTATAAATGAACTTCCTCGACTCCTCTTCTCTCTGGCCTCTGTGTCTGAGGCCTGGTTACAGCTTTCCTCTTTCCCCTCTTAGCTTACTTTGTTCTCCCCACAGTACAAAGTCAGACATCACCACTATTCCTTGAGTAGTGCTTTCAGCTAAACTCTAAACCATTTGGAAATTGGTACTTTTGTCTTCCTGCTCCTTTATGCCTACTGGATGAAAAAAAATGAGGTTTCAATAAATAGTTTCGGAATAGGTGAATGATTTCCAACCTAGAAAAATCTTCCTCAAGAGATTTAATAAATTTTCTTGTAGTTATTAAGGCTTAGTTTTGTATTTAACTCTTTAATCAAAATTTATTTGGGGCCATGGTAGGATAAAGATCTAACTTCCTTTTATTTTCCTGAAAATACTTTTGTACCCACATATGTTGATTTTATATAGATATGTAGTAAATCCACATAAAAACATATTTTATTTCTATATTGCAAGATAAGTAAATGGCTCAAGACTTCAGGCCAGTGCCTCCTTCTCAAATAGGATGAGGGAAAATTCTTGCCCAGGTCGGGGAGTAGAAGGGAGTTCCTACAAAATCTCCCCACCTGTCCTGCATATGGAAAGGGGTCTCTGTCTAGTCTCTATTTGTTACAATATTCTCTCTGTGTATTCCTGCCCCAACACTACCATCATGTGCTTATAATATAGTTTAAAAACTGAGATGGTTAGTTTCCCTTCACTTTTTTTTATCCTTTCTCAAACTTACTACTTCAGTCTGTTTAATCATGTTAAATTAACTTTTGAATCCTTTTGACAAGTTTTGTGAACCATAAATTAGTTTTGAAACTTGTAAATCTTCTAAATGTTTTAGTTTTCTCACTCAAAGACCTAGGAATTCTAATTTTTTTTAATGTTTTCTTTCAAATTACCTAACAAATGTAAAATTGTCTTAAACTCAACACATCTGTTTATGATTACTTCCAAACACACATCGTTTTAAAACATATAACTAGTTGAATTTGGATGGACATATATAATTTTATTATATATCAAATAGTTTTATAAAATATATTACTTGTAAAAAGTATAATAATGCTCATCATCACCATTATGTTTTTAAATAGAGAAGTCATTTAAGCTTGATTGTAAATAAAACATAAGAGCAAAGCTTACAATATACGGAAAGTTAAAATTTAAAAGTCAATAGTTCCCCTTCCAATGCCACTTCTCAGTAGGAGAGAGATTGTAAGAAAATAAGTAGAAATGTAAGTATATAGATTATATAAAGAAATAGAGAATTATTCATCTATAATTCTGATATATCATCTATATAGAAAATGGAAAACATATATTTCATAAACACACACTAACTCATAAACATACATATACATATTAGAATCTATTTATATATATACACATATATATATTCTTTCCATATACCTATAGAATTTTTAGCCCAAATAAAATTGTAGAGTTCAACCATCAAAACATGAATGTCATTCTACATTAGAACAGGAAGTCACATTTTAGATTTTAGCCACTGCATAAAAAACATTCACCCACCTAGGCAATAGGAATTTTCCCTGGTTCCTATCACAAAGTTGTCTGAAACGTAAAATAATTCTTAAAGTTGCCTTTTAGTATTGTATGAGAGGAGAAAAATGGAATCTAGGAAAAACTATCACATAAGCAACACATTAAAAAATATTTAGGAACTAAAATTAAATGTTAGTGAGCTTGTTCAATCATGAATCTATTAAGTTTTAAATTAGAAAGAAGGTCAAAGGGAATGATATTGTAGTAATAAAAATATATGCTTCCTTGTAGGAATCAAGGGATACGAGAATAAGATGGCTTGTTAATTATTTTCTCTGATTAGGTTACCTATTTCTCCCATGCACATTTAAATATTAATCAGAGATTCACTTTAGTACAATATTATTCAAAGAGGATAAAATGAGGGAAGAGGTCAAGTGTAAGATAAACAGCCAGAGAAAATGAGGATGCATTTCCTGCTTGTTAAACCTAGGATTTAATTATTACTAAAGCTGCTTGTAAATTTTATGATAGATTTTATCCTTGCTGTTATACAGACTGAACTTTCATGTTAAGATTCTTAAAGTGAACTAAATCTCCTACTTTTCATGTCTATTATTTAACTTTCAGGTTACATAGTGTCTAATACACTAAAAGATTGGTATGAAGTGGTAGAAATATAAGATACAATTCTCTGTAATATGTATAGGCCCAATCTTCAGTTATTTATGTAATCATTTTTAACTGTATCCAGATTTTTAAAAGGCAAAACCATTTATTTTCATTACGAAATAAAATTAAACTAACCAATTTTAAAAGTTCAATTTTTCTCCCCAAACTCTGGAGATGTCTCTTCCTAATTAAAAAAAATGATTTAAAATGCACTGTTAGCTATTACAAATAGACTATCATAAGGTCATTCTACTTAAAATTATTGAGTAGTAAACAGAGGTAATTGTTCAGGGTTCATGCCTCTACAAAATATTTAAAATGTAACTGACAGTTAAATGGATTTATTACATCCTTCCTCAGAGGACTTTTAAACTAGATTTAAAAAATGACAAGAATGCCCAAATAAGTGTGTTTGCCACTCTTATATTATGTACTTTTAGTGAATCTTACATTACGGAGTTTGCAAAATAACTATTTTAAGGGACATGTATATTTGTTTATGAATGACAAGACAGTGAAATTGAAGCAAAAGGAGAAGATTAAAAAAATGTTTTCACATATTTTGCTTTATCATTTTCCCACACTTTGCTTTAACTTTGTCCATATTTTAGTGAATTAAAAAAATTTCAAAACAGTCTGGTTGTGAGTTCCCAGAATTTTGAAACCTTTGTACTGTTTATCTTAGGGTAAGAAAAGGGTTGAAAAATGGGATAGAGAGAGAAGCCAACTTAGGGTAGGCCATAAACTATCCCAAATTCATTTGCATTTTCCAATAATGTTTTGGGAGGCAAAAAATTCATAATGCATATGAATCAGGAAGACACAGCTAGCAAGAAGCTTAGGGATTTCTCAGACTAATGCTTCATTTTGCAGCTGTGGAAAAAGAGGTTAAGTGGCTTGTCAGAAGTTCACCAACCAGTTAGCAGAAGAATCAAGTTTAGAAATCGGTAACTATCAGATATTCAGTGGGCAAAACCAATACCTGCACTCAAAAACTAACACATTTTTAGAAAAAGTTGTCCTAGAAAAACAGAGACCTTTTTCTCTCAAAACCCTAATAAATTATTCAAAACTCTACTGAAAAGAAAATTTCTCAATGATAGAATGAGTGCTAAAAGTTGAATATATCCCAGATCCTGGTAAAATGTTTATAATTACCTGCATTAATGAGTAGAATTAAGAAATACTCATTCTCCTTTCCACTCTTGTACCACCAAATATAACAGGTATGATTTAAAAGTACAATATTGTGGAATTGGATTAGTAAAGTCACACTAGCTTTCCCAATTCACAATTCACTGCAAAAAAATCCCAGGATTACTTATAGATAAGGAATGAGAGATCATTTTAATTTATAATAAAACATCAAAACTGGTGGGGTGCCGTGGCTTCTGCCTGGAATCCTAGCACTCTGGGAGGCTCAGACAAGAGATTCCTGGAGCTCAACAGTTTAAGACCAGTTTGAATAAGAACAAAATTGGCCTCTACTAAAAATGGAAAAATTAGCTGGGCTTTGTGGCACACACCGGTAGTCTCACCTACTTGGGAAGCTGAGACAGAGGATTGCTTAAACCTAACTGTGAGCTGGGTTGACACCATGGTAATCTGGCCCAGGCAGAAAGTAAGACTCTGTCTCAAATAACAACAAAAACAAAACAACAAAATACCTATCAAAACTAGTTAAAAAACTGTCATCAGCAGAATATGAATATGCAATTGAAACAAAGGAAAATATAAACAGAAAACACCAAACAAGGGACATGTTCAAATTTGGTAATAATTACAGTATATAAACCTCAAAATATAATTTTATACTTAGAAAATTAGCTTTATTTTATTTTATTTTATAGAGACAGAGTCTCATTTTATTGCTCTTGGTAGAGTGCTGTGGCATCACACAGCTCACAGCAAACTCCAGTTCCTGGGCTTAGGCAATTCTCTTGTCTCAGCCTTCCAAATAGCTGGGGCTACAGGTGCCCGCCACAATGCACGGCTATTTTTTTGTTGCAGTTCAGCCCGGGCTGGGTTTGAACCCATCACCCTTGGTACATGGGGCTGGCCCCCTACTTGCTGAGCCACAGGTGCCGCCCAAGCTTATTTTTTAAGTAATAACCTATGCTACAGACAACTGATATCACGAATACAACACTAAAATGTAAATTGCCTTCAATCTAACATATAGCCATAGTTGTGTGTGTATATATTATTTATATAATATATGCATAAAACCAGAAGTATTAAAATGTTTCTAACTTTTGACCTTGTAATTCCAGTTCTAAGATCACATCTTTCTTAAGATTTAATCACCAGAATCACACGCACTTCGTAATTTTAAGGCAGAAACACTGTGGTTATTATGTAGGGTAAGGTTACATTTTCTGTTTTCTTTCCTGACCCTGCCCAGAATTTTATTGGCTTTTAGGATTGTGGAGACAACTTATACTCCTAAGTTCTGAAAATAGTCTACAATGAGTCCTAGCCCTTAAATGACCCAGAACTTCCTATTACTGGCTTTAAATTGATTTCCATCCACAGCACAGGATTATGGCTTGCAAGCATATGATTTTGCCATACATGGTACACTCCCATTGGCACACCCGGGCTGTCATTGACTCTCAGAACTACGGTTATAAGCAATGCCACTTTCTCTCCCATTGAAAAACCTCATTCCATAATTTAAGAAAGTAAGAGAGTTTTTATAGGTACAACACTGATTCAGCTCTAGCATAAACTTCAGTATTTGGAGTAACACATTACTCACAAAACAAACAACAAGGATTGTGAAACAGTAGCTTGTCATGACACCATGGATAAGAAGTTCTAATCTAGCCCAGCAGCTACTGAAAGAATATCTTGATGTCTCTCAATGAAAGCCAAAAACACTATTATATATATCCAGCTCTCTTGTATCATCACAGCTACTATTAATAAAAAGAACATACAACATTAATTATATGATCAGTATATATCGGGCCTTGTATTATGTTACACATTTTGTCTTATTTCATATGTACAATAGTGCTGTAGGTGACCGCCATCTTTGTCTTTATTTTACAAAAGGGAAACTGAGGCTTAGAGAGTTTAATAATTAGCCAAGATGTAGTAAGCAACAAAACTAAGTATAAGTTCAGGGGTCCCTAAAGTCAAAGTCTGTCCCTGTAACCAGTGCTTTCTTTAACCACAGGAAATTTCTCTAAGTGTTTGAGAATTCTTCAATATGAAAAGCAATCTTTTCTTTCCATACCCCCAACTGCCCTTCCTATGGCTGCCTCCCTAGTTGGGAGATCACACATTCTGTTGAGAAAAAAGTTTATCCATGTAAAAACTATCTGTGTTTAAATGTGCTTGTATACTTTTAAAATACAAATGCTTCATAAGATACTTGCTCTTCTGCATAGTTCTCTGTTTGAAAATATATCCAAGAAATTTATATGTATCATTGAAGAGTGGACAACTCAACTAACAGACTACTAAGTTATCTTTGGACTTTTGCTATTACATACAATGATATGAGCAGCCTACAAACATCTTTGCTCGCAATGTCTGAGTCTTTCTAGAGATAGAATCCCTAAGTCAAAGGGTACAGACATTTTTTCTCTTTAAGATTACTTCAAAGCAATAATAATAATTTATAGACACACCAATATGAGAACAAAACACTTGTTCTTCCACAACCACACCAATACCAAATATCAAAACAGATTTTTACTTTTCCTAATGCCAGTGGTAGAAATTACATTATTAATACATTGTTATTCACACTTAAGTGTCTTTATTTGTAGATTAGCAATTTCATTATTATGTTTAAAAACATATTTTTTTTTTATTTTAAGCTACATGTTTATGTCCTTTGCTCATCAGGCTGGTTGATATTTTCTGATTGATACTCTTTATATGTTAAAATTAATAGTTATCTAAAATAGGTTATAAACTAGTCTTATTATGCAGACTTTTAAAACTTTCACATGGCCAATTTTTATTCTGTTTTGTCTCTTTACATTTTCTTGTGTTTGTGCAGATATTCTCACTAAGGTTAGAGGAAAAAATTTCTCTTAATTTCTCTCACTTTCTCTTTCATACAACTTTTATATATTCACTATTTTATATTTAAAACTTTGTTTTAGAATAAGTTGAAGCAACCTACTGTACACACGGTGAACTGTAGCTAAAAACATGTAATATATACTTGAAAATCACTGAGATTTTAGATGTGCTCACCATAAAAACTAAGTATTTAGATAATGCATGTGCTAATTAGCTCAGTTCAGCCAATCCACAATGTATACATATTGCAAAGTATCTGATTGTACACCATGAATATATATAATTTTTATTTGTCAATTAAAAAGTAAATGAATAACTTTGTTGCAGTCTAAGAGTTCTTTATATATTTTGCATACTAGACCCTTCTCAGAAATGATTTGAAAATATTATCTCCCAGAAAAGTGAATTTTCTACTTTCTTCATAATGTTCTTTGAAGCACAAAGGTTATAATTTGGATTATAACCTAATTTTTTTTTTCCTTTCTCAAGTGTCATTCTTAAACACTCATTGCCTAAGCCAGGTGATCAGGATGTGGTGTGTTTTCTTCTGAGCATTTGATAGTTTTAGCTGTTATATATGGGTCATTGATCACTTTGAATTAATTTTTGTATATACTGTTAGATAAGGGTTCGATTTCTTTTTTTCTTTTTCTGGTGTAAATTCCCCATTATCTGAGCACCATATTTTTTCTCCATTATCCCACTGCTTTCATCACAATCAGCAGGCCATAAATGTTTGAGTTTCAATTCTGTTTAATCTAATATTAGTTCTATTAATTCTAATATTAGTTCTATGGTTTTAATTACTGCACCTTTGAGGTAAATTTCGACATTGAGAGGAGTCATTCCTTCAGCTGTGTTCTTCTTCTTTTCTTTTCTACCTGTTTGGAATTTCATATATTTCCACATAAATTTTAGGATCATCTTACAGGGTTTGCAAAAAGAAAAAGAGAAAGAGCGAGCTAGAATCTTGGCAGAATTATCAAATCTATAAATTAATTAGGGGAGCATTATTATCTGAACAATATTAAATCTTCCAATGCACAAACATGGGATGTCTTGATTATTTAGGTATTAACCAATTCCTTCTAAAAATGTTTGTAGTTTTCAGTGTACAAGTCTTGTACTTCTTTTTGTTAAATTTATTATAAGTATTTTATTCTTCTTAATCCTCTTTTAATAAAATCAATTTCTTAATTTCAATGTCAATTTATTAATTTCATTTATAGAAATAAAAATTATTTTCATATGTTGACTTTATATCCTGAAAGCCTGTGGAACCCAATGTTAACTCTAATAGCTCTTGTGGAATTTGGGGGAACTTTCTATGTACAACGTCACGGTATTTTCAAACTGAAATAATTTTACTTCTTCCTTTCCGATCTTAATGCCTTTTCTTTTTATTTCTAGCTTAATTGCCCTGGCTAGAATCTCCAAAAAAATATTAAAAAGAATTAGCACAAAATGGATGTCCTTTGTCATATTCCTGGTATTTAGGAGGAAATTCTCATTCTTTCATCATTTATATGATGGTAATGTATATTTTTTATAGATCCACTTTATTTGGTTAACTAAGCTTACTTCTGTTTCTAGCTTATTAAATATTTTTATCTTAAAACTGTGTTGGACTTTGTAAAATGCTCTTTGTGTGTCTACTGAGATGATCATGTGTTTTTATTAGTTTAGTAAATATTGATTTTTTTAGGTTACATCACCCTTTCATTTCTGAGATAAATCCCACTGGGTTATGCTCTATACTACATAATCCCTTCTTTGTTATTATATGTGATTTGCTAGTTTAGTATCTTGTTAAAGATTTTTGCATTTATGTTTAGAGGGTTACTTGTCTTTAGTTTTCTTACCTTTTAACGTGTTTGGTTTGGGTATCAGGGTACTGGACTCATTTACTTTAAGAGGTCTTTCCTTCTCAATTTTTGAAGATATTTTCAAAAGATTCACGTTAATTCTTTTTAAATACTTGTTAGAATTCCCAGTGGGAAATTTTCCTGAGAATGTTTAAAACTATTAATTCAATCATTTTATGTATTATCATCTATTCTTTTACTATTTCTACTTCTTCAGTCTACTATTTACTATTTCTTCTTATGTCAGTTTTGATACTTTGTGTTTTTCTAGAAATAGGTTAATTTCATCTAGGTTGTCAAAATCGTTGGCACACAATTGTTCCTTATGGAGTTTCATTGTTTTTTTGTTAAATGTTAACTTTACACAAGTTAGTAGAAGACCCAAGAATTGGATATGGGTTTTGAATAATATGCTGCCAAATAGAAAGTAATAATAGAGAAAATATTATTTTTTAATGAAATCCCATTCATATAAAATGTCAAAATAGGAACATGTGAATCTTTTGCATTAAGCGTGCCCTTTTTATGTGATATGGGCTGATATAAGGATTCTATGGTAAAACTTAAAAATCCTACTTGGTTCTCAAATGTCCTAATATTTGCCTGCAGTGTGATTAAATTTCTTTTTAAATTTCTAATGGGGTCTCTAGTTGTAAGTATACTATATTAATAATATTATAGTGTATTTTAAGAAATATCTGTACTTTTTTTTGAAAAGTGTTATACCTGAAAATCAAAAACATGGGGACAATACAATTTAATTAATACAATTTATTAATACAATTTAACTTTAGTTTCTAAATTGACATAGCCTAATTAATCTTCCTTTAACTAAAACAAAATTCAAGGAATCCTATAAACAAACTCTATCCTAAAGTAACAAAAGCCAGAAACACAGAAATAGCTAGAGAAAATATTTTAATATTATAAAATAATTAGGATGTCTAGGAAAGATCAGGGAGCAACCTAGAAGAAAGTTTAAGGTGAAATAAAATTTTTCTGCCCTGAAATTATAATGATTTGCTCCTCTTCAATAGATTAACAAATAATGTTGTTGTTTCTTTGGGAGTAATTTCATAGATGTATTATTTACTAAGCTTCATCTCTCTCTTAATTTCTTTTATTATGCCTAGCCCTCTCCTGTTCCTTTTACATCCAGGATTTAGGACTTACTTCTACAAGGAATCAAACATTGTAATGTTCTGCCTGATAAAGATAAATATGCTTTGGCTTGGCGCCTGTAGCACAGTGGTTACAGCGCCAGCCACATACACAAATGATGGAGGGTTTGAAAACAGCCTGGGCCAGCTAAAACAACAATGACAACTGCAACGAAAAATAGCCGGGTGCTGTGGCATGCACATGTAGTCCCAGCTACTTGGGAGGTTGAGGCAAGAGAATCGCTTAAGCCCAAGAGTTGGAGGTTGCTGTGAGCTGTGACACCACTGCACTCTACTGAAGGCGACATAGTAGGACTCTGTCTCAAAAAAAAAAAAAAAGATAAATGTTTTAATGACACACAAACACATGTTTTTCCAATAGAAAGAACAGACTTTGTTTTAAAATAGTTATTCTATGAGCCTATAGACCTTCGACTAGCTTATGAAGAATAGATCACAACTATGACCCAGGATGAAGGAGGAAGGGGGGATGGGAGGGGAGGGGAGAAAGGAGATCAGATGGAGGGAGGGTGAACTGTACGATCACACCTATGATGCACATTGCAAGGGTACATGTCGGATCTATTAAGTATGGAGTATAAACTTCTTAACACATTAATTCAGTAAATGAGGTGAGGGACATACTAACTAGTATGATGTAAGCATTCCAAATTGTTTATGAAACAGCACATTGTACTCCCTAAATGCATTAATGTATACATGATCTACCTCTTTATGAGTTAATTAAAAAAATACAAAAAAAATCCACAAATAAAATAAAATGATTCAGATACAAATATGCTGTCTGATTTAGTTCTGAGCCATTAAATGCTTCTCATCCGCCCAGTCAAATCTAGTGAGTAGCAAGCTACGGACCCTGCCAAACCAGGCTTTTCTGAATTTAGGACACTAGCACTTAGGATATGCCCCTTCTAGAACAAAATTTGCACTTGGTTGATAGGATAATGTTTCTAAATCTAGTAGACACTACTTTTAGTGTTACCTACAACTATATTTCTCATAATTATAAATGCTTATATTATTTCAACCTTCCTTGACTTACTTTACTGCCTATACACATAGTATTAATAATAACATTCGATGCTTGATATTTGTCCATATGACATCACTTTTATGTTTTCTATATCTCCCTCCCTTTTTGGTTGTAGCAAATTTGATCCTGTTGATTTGCAAGGAATAAAAATCAAGTGTGATAAAAAACTCTTTCATGACAACCACTTATGCATCTTGGAGCTTTGCTGGGACATTCTCTTGTAAGCTATTGTATTATATTTCTGACCCTATACTACTAATAATTAATAATTGAAGGTCATAAAATATCCATGGAAAAATAATATAATGTTAAAATTAATGTCCTAAAGTTAGTTCTTCAAATGTAACTTTATATTTAAATCAAATTTTAATACCAAATTGATCAATTATTATGCAAAAATTAGGGGAATACAATTATTCCATAACAAGATTAAACCACATTTACAATAAAATGCCCTTCCCAAAGAATTTTTTAAAAGGACTATACTGACCACCGTGATTCTTTATTCTCTTCCTGTAATGAACTCTACCTGACACCTACTGGCAGGGTTCTAGTACCTTCCTGAATATATCTATAAATTGTAATTTCTTTTCAACTCAGTTGATGTGACATTAACTTTACAACACTGAGATATTTCTGTTTATGTTTATGGCCTTCATCTCTTACTCACATGAAGTTTTCATGGTACTATAGTTTTTCTCAGGCCATTTTCAATCTTCTAGTTATTTTGGATGGCTTGTAGCAGAATTCCCCATCTCGTAACAAGGAGAGAGAATTTACTCTCAAATGTTAGAATTCTTAAAGAATCTTACATCTGTTCTTATGTCTTAATTAACAAAAACAAGTTCCAAAGTCACAACAACCAGAGGCAGAACTTAAATACCAGGATCGTACTAGCTCCTGAGCACAGTGAATTGTAAGGCCTGTAGTAACTTCACACGTTAATACCTTACAGTCCTGTTTAATAAAACCTGCCATCCTTAATAACTGAAATAAAAGTGATAATCCTGAATGCTATCACATGGCAATATTCAAATGGAGACCTCAGAGATATTAATACTGTATTCAAGTTTTCTCGGGGACTTTGCATATGAAATACAATGGTTATTGATTTCAAAGAAGAGAACATGATGAAAAAGGTAGGAAAGTACTACTGATTCTTTAAATCTTAAAACATGATGTGTACATCAGTTGCAGAACCATAAATAGAATAAGCATAAGTTCATTTTGCTCCAAAATCACTGCCATTTTTCCTTCTCTATGACATTCATCTCATTCTGGCTTCAATTTTGTTATTTGATGATTTACACTAGCTTATTATGGGCTTAATTACTTATTGGTGGAGACCAAACTATACCAAACTATATTTCCTTAACACCAAAAACTACCTTGCACAGAGCTAGCAGGTCATAATTGTCAGTCAACTTAAATAAAAAAATGCTATTACTACCTTTTTAAAGTAGATGTTTATTGTTAAAGTAAAATACATTTTTCTATGATTTTGAATTTTAGAGTATATTTATTCCTACATATGATGTATTAATTGCATTATCTAAAATTTGATTCTTTCTAACATTATATTTCACCATCAAAAACATTCATCAAAAAAAAACCAATGACCACTTATTATGTTCAAGGAACTAATTCAGGCCCACCTCCCCTACCTGGTCTGTTTTTACTGTTACTGCCTACTTTTTTCTCTCTCCTAAATTCTTTCAGCATTGATAATATGAATTACCCTCCCTAGTATCTAAGATTAGAAACAGTGCTATCTGGTTTAATAATTACTTAACATAAAATTACCTGTTCAGCTAGAAACATGAAGGGCAGGAAAGATTCTTTTACTGTCTTTTCAGTAGTAACATATTGAAAGTTTAAAGGAGAAGCCACAGGCTGGTTGAAGCAGATAAAATGCATGATCCAGCCCCATACTATGTTTGTGCATATTTTACCTAAGAGCCTCATTCTCACCAACAATAAGTGACTTTACCACACTATTTCAACCAGCCTTTGGCTTCTCCTTTAGAGGTATAAAACTTTCAAATAGTTTTTTTGTTTGTTTGTTTTTTAGAGACAGAGTCTCACTTTATCGCCTTCGGTGGATTGCCGTGGCATCACAGCTCACAGCAACCTCCAGTTCCCGGGCTTAGGCAATTCTCTTGCTTCAGCCTCCCAAGTAGCTGGAACTACAGGCACCCGCCACAATGCCCGGCTATTATTCTGTTGCAGTTTGACTGGGGCCGGGTTCAAACCCACCACCCTGGGTATATGGGGTCAGCACCCTACTCACTGAACCAGAGGCACAGCCTCAACTTTCACATAGTTTTATTTCATTTATTCCTCAGCTATTCTATGAGAGAGTCTTATTATCTTCATTTTGTAGAGAAGAACCAAAATCTCTACCAGTGATTTGTCCTGAAAAGTAAAGTCCATTACTTTTCTTTGATATCCATCCCAGTTGACCTCACACAAGGGTTCACCTCATCCTTGCCAGAACCACATGAGGAAGGCCAGAAACCTTTTCATCTTGATTTATAAGCAACAAGGCTGATTTCTCTTGAGAACAAGTGAGAGAAGAGCCACTCATCGGGCAGTCTTTCCCTTTTGGAGGGCAGGGAGAATGCAGTTCTCTGCACAATAAGATTAGTTTGACGCAAAAAAAACAAATGGAGTCTGTAGAGTGCCTGCAAGAGATTCATGAGGGAACAGAGTTGGAACATAACTTTTATAAAAAAAATATACATACACATATTAACACATGTATTTTTATGTAAGAATCATACAGTATTAAAATATATGTGAAAATATGCATTGAAAACATGTTTATCTATCTCTATTTATATACTTTTTTTTTTTTCTGAGACAGAGTCTCACTCTGTTACCCTCAGTAGAGTGCTGTGGCATCACAACTTACAGCAACCTCCAACTCTTGGGCTTAAGCAATTCTCTTTCCTCAACTTCCCAAGTAGCTGAGACTAAAGGTGCCCACCACAATGCCCAGCTATTATCTTGTTGTAGTTACCATTAGTGTTTGGCAGGCCCGGGCAGGGTTTGAACCTGCTAGGCCTGGTGTATGTGGCTGGCTTCCTAGCCACTGAGCTACAAGCACAGAGCCTCTATTTATATACATTTAGAAAAATTGGGGATAAAAGTGAAAATTTCAGCATTGGTATGGACCAAATTTATGTTAAATAATTTTAGAGGAGAAAATAAGGTAAATATCTGGGGAAAGGAATTATTAGACTAAACTATACTGAGGATACTGAGTTTCATGTCCTGGGAAGACATAACGATGTTTGGACACAAACTTCTCTATCCTGAAGAGTTCCTAGGAAAAGCCTTCCTTTCTCACAGATGAATCACTGCAGGGAAAGTTTACAAAAGCATACCTTTCCACAATAATTGTACCAAAAGAATTACCCATAAACATGTAAGATATCCATTCTCCGGCATCTTTATCAGTACTGGGTAATGTCATTGAAAGTTCGAAATAGAAAAAGAATATTCTTTATAATGTTCAATTTAGGATGCACATTTTCTCTGTATTTCTTCCTTAACTGCATGTTCTTTTTTAAAATATTATATTCTTTTCTGTTTTATCTATTTTAACATGTTTTAAATCAACTTAAGCTTCACCAGGGTTTTTACCTGTTTAATCAAGGTCTGATGAGCATATGTAATTTCCATTGATTATACAGGATGGCCATAAAGTTCATGTGCAATTTAAAGTAACTCTATGGACACCCTGCATCAAAGAATTAGAAAATTTCTTTGCTGTGCCTATTAATTTCTTTAAATCTGATAATGTTTCATTGTGATTTTTAAAAATAATATGTAAAAATTGGTCTCAAGCAATTGGGAGGATATTTTCTCTGTTGCTACATTCTCCACTACAGGCAAACATGCAAACATAAACATCAAGGTTAAACAGTAGAATCCCTATTAATCTCTCTATATACTAACATTTTTAAAACATGAGATCTCTGAGCAGCATTTATTGTTATTTGAATAATTATATGTATATATTAGGAATTCTAAATGATTATAGTTAGAGTCCACTCATGAAATTTACTAAGTCTACACTTTGTTGAAAAATTCAGGAATAATCTAAGTTATCTAAAACAGTGACCCTTTCTCTAAAAGGAAGACAGCGAAATGGGGTTATAAAGATGTATTCTATAAATTAAGGAGCAGCAAGAAATAAAAGACATAAAAGAGTCAGACAAAATGTTATTTTTGCAGAGAAGAAGAAAAAAGCATTCTCTATCCTCTCCAACACACACATACTCTGGGCTGACAATTCAGAAGGAGATTAAGGAAAAACTCATGTGGTAGATAAGTGAAAATTTAAGTCATTTTTATTGTCTGAAATAATGAGATGAACATTAATAAGATCTTTTATTATACTTGCATAAACTGGGCTTTAATTTGTGACCATTGAGAATACTGCTCCTGACTAGAGATTAAATTTGTTTTTATTGAATGCAATAAATAATGATTACACATTAAAATATTATGAATCATGTGCATTTAGAAACAATCTTATCAAGTGTAGGTACTGAGGTTTATTAATTCTTACTTATTACCTAGATTAGTTCCTTGAACATAATAAGTGGTCATTTTGGGGGGATGAATAAATGGTGGTGAAATGTAATGTTTGAAAGAATCAAATTTTAGATAATACATTAACACGTCACATGTAGGAATAAATATGCTCTAAAACTCAAAATCATAGAAAAATATATTTTACTTTAATAATAAACATCTTTTGTAAAAAGATAGTAATAGCAATTTTATTTAAGTTGACTGACAATTATGATCTGCCAGTTCTGTGCAGGGTAATGTTTTTGGTGTTAAGGAAACTATTTAGTTTGGTCTCCATCAATAAGTAATTATGCCAAAAATAAGCTAGTGTATATCATTGAGTAAAATTGAGGACAGAATGAGATGAATGTCATAGAAAAGGAAAAATGGCAGTGATTTTGGAACAAAATGAATTTATGGTAATTCTATTTATGCTTCTGAGGTAGGCCTTGGAAACTTTGGAATAATGTTAAGAAAAGCATCTCAAGCTGGAGTGGAGTATGAAAATAGCTGAAGAAAACTCCTATTAAAAGTGATTGCTTTCCATAGGCAGGGAGACAAGGAAACGAGGTCATAACAATAGGCACAACAGGCACAAAGCAGCGGACAAGAAAAGCAGCCCTGTGCTGGAACCAACCTTATTGGCAGAGCGTATATACGTGAAATAGGCTGGAAGCACTTGGCCATGAGGGACAAATCGTCTAAATCCTCTAGCTTATTTCCAGCTTTGCTCTTCCTGTGCTTAACTCCTACCACACTGGCCTGTCAAGAAATAGCTGACCTCCTTTGTTCATAAATCTTTATGATCTAATCCTTTGTCCTCTAACAGATTTGCACTCCCCTTTTCATTAAGAGTTACTTCTACAACTAACAAAATGTCCATAAGATGCTACAATATTAATACGTAATTACTAAACTGCATTTTTTTTTTATTTGCAACAGTGTCACTATTGCCCAGGCTAGCGTGTTGTGACATCAGCCTAGCTCACAGCAACCTCAAACTCCTGGATTCAAGAGATCCTCTCATCTCAGCCTCCCGAGCGACTACAAGTGCCCACAACACTCAGCTAACTTTTTCTATTTTTAGTAGAGAGAGTCGGTCTAGCTCTTACTCCAGCTGGGGTCTCAGATTTCTGAGCTGAAGTGATCCTCCTGCCTCAGGCTCCTGAGTAGCTGGGGCTACAGGAGTCCACCACAACACCTATTTTTTTTTATTTTTGCACTTTTTACTGTCAACATACATCTAATGGTATTATATAAAAATGTAATTATCATAAAATTGAATTCTTAAGTAAAAAATTAGATATTAGTGACATGTTCTAACATGTTCACTGACAATTAATATATAACTGTGCTAACACTCCAAATATATTGCTATTTATCCTTCAATATTAATTGGAGACATTATTATTATTGTTTTATACTTATTGATTGATTGATTGATTTTTGTTTAACAGGCCTGGCTGCATTCAAACCTGCCAGCCCCAGTGCATGGGGCCGGCACTCTAACCATTTAGCTACAGGTGCCCAGCCCATTATTTCATTTTACAGTAAAAGAAACTGATGTTTATAAGAACTGAGTTACTTGTCTAAAGTCACAGAGCTCATAACTGGCACAGATGGTATTAAACAGCCCAGATTCTTCAAAAATAATCAAATGAATTATTAAGGGAAGGATGAAAAAAAGGAGCTTCTCCGGTTTCTAAACTGCCAAGGGCATAACTCTGGACCAAATTCACCAAATTATACTTGTCCTGAGCTCCTACTTCAGGAAGTCAGGAGAGGGAAGAAGAAAATGAAAATTACTACGCACAGGCCTCTTTCTACTAAGTATTCTCATATGCCTGTGCAATTTCAGCTGCTAAAAGCAGGCCATTACAGTCTGCTCAAATTGCTCTGTTTACTGGATATTAAAAAAATGTATTTTTAATATCAAACATTAAAATAAATCTGCTTCAGAAAATTAAAAAAGAAAACCTAAATGGGAAGAAAATAATCCAGAAGAGAGGGAAAGCATTTACAAATTTTTTTTTCAGATCACTGACACAACTCGATCAGTGCAAGTAAATTAAATATGTGCATTTGCTCTGGCAAACAATTTTTATTAAGGCAAACTTTTCCCCCATCATTAAATCGATATTCTTCAAATACTTTAAGCTTTTTGGTGTGAAGATGTGCTAATTAATTGCCTAGTACTGGGCTCCATGTTGCCAACCTGTCTAGTGCTCAATCTGCCATATAACATAAACATTTAGAATCTTTTGTAAGTTCTATGTAGGAAGTAAGAACTAGTGACAAAAGGCATCATACTAAATGGGCAGGACAAGTCACATTTGTGAAATAAAATAAGGCAGCAAGGATTCCATGAGGACATTGTGGTCAGTATATACTTTGAGACCTTTCAATACATACACATGTGCCCCTGGAAAGCACAACCAAGACAGACAAGCCGCAAAGAGAGCTTTACAAGGTGTCCAAGTAATAAATAATTTACAAAGCAATTTAGCAACCTCAGCAGGCACCACTTACAAGGTTGTGGTAGGGAACAGAGTCTATATTTGTAGAGAAGAGTAGAATCAATACAAGGAGTAAGCTGTCAGTTTTTTCTATAGTGTCAATATCTCAGACTGGCTGCTTTCCCTGGTGCTCCTGTAGAAACAATTTCCAAAAGCATACTATTGAGTGACATGCTGCATGATTAAATGATTTACTTTAATCCCCTAACTGCATGTTGAAAGACCCATAGCCCAAAAGGAATAGTTGAGAGCCTGAGGACGAAGCAACCCATAACAGGGAGAGTCTGGAATGGTTTATACTTAAGAAAACTCTCTTGGCACAGCAAGTAACAGACAGAAGAAGTGGAAATACGTGCTCATGATAGACTTTGCCGTGTGTGCCTACTAGGAGGGTCACTCACCATATTGAGAGATCTGACTAAGTGATTTATTGGTCAACTTTTCCATTTGAAAGTCATTAGATAAAATGGGGATTTGATTTTGGAACAGCAATGAGCAATCCTAGCCCCCTTTTAGCTTACACTTATGGGTATGTATCCATGTAAAAAACTTTTTAAGCATGCCATACAATGTACTATAGTCTTAGTACTAAATAATTAAGGATAACAAATCCTTATCTCATTAAATCAGAAAGCTATGGAATTAAATTGAATGTAAGTAAAAAGCAGAGGCCAGCTTCAGAGGCAAACACAACAGGAAAGCCCTTCATTTTAGCCATGGAGGAAGTGGTAAAAAGTTGGAATGAAGCAATGAAGTCCACGTTGCTATGTGACTTCAACCTTTTAAATTCAGAGATAGGGTTCAATTTGGCTCAAGTCCCTTAAACCACTTAACAATTCTATTATTATAAGCATTAATTTAGTGTTAGAGGGCACTGATATTTATGAGCTATTGAGGTGTGTGGCCAAAGGCACCAAACTTCTGGAATAAAAATTGAAGGTGCAGGTCACCCTGAGTGAGTTTTGAGGTTGCTGTGAGTGCTGGCATCAGCCTAGCTCACAGCAACCTCAAAATCTTGATCTCAAGCTATCTGCCTGCCCCAGCTTCCTGAGTAGCTGAGACGACAGGTGTCCTGCACAACACGTGGTTGGTTTTTCTACTTTTTAAAGTCGAGGCGGATCTCGCTCTTATTCAGGCTGATCTGTAAGTCCTGAGCTCAGGCGGTCCTCCCAGAGTGCTGAGATCACAGGCGTGACCACCATGCCCGACCAGAAACATTTACTTTTACTGTTGATTTGTGTGAATTCAATTCCAAACAAAGAACCACGGACGTGGTGTTTGGGTCTGAGAACTGAGTATTTGGGCCGCATAGACTGTCTGGTCTTCATGTGAGTGGACATACTTTTCCCTGTGTCCTGTGGAAAGATTCTGAAAGCCAAAAACTTTCCAGATTCTTAGATTCACTGTGGTGCTTGATTCCAGGGCAACACATTTCTGAAGAAACAGGCTTACAGGAGCCTCTGTCGGAAGCTGCTTCCAGTCGGCTGTCTTGCCCCTCCCTCCGGATTTTTAAATTTCAAGGGACAAGCTTCTTCCTGCAGGATCTGTGTGGTGTTCAAAACACAATCAGAAAGCCACCCAATGACCCTGATCTTCCTGTACGGTACCTTGAAGCGCGGCCAGCCCAACCACCCGGTCCTGCTGGACAGCGCCCATGGCTCTGCCCCCTTCCGTGCCCGGGCCCGCACACTGCAGCCCTACCCACTGGTCATCGCCCATCGCCGGGAGCACAACATCCCGCGGACGCTGAACCTGCCCGGCGCTGGGCGCTGCGTGGAGGGCGAGATCTGCGCGGTGGACGAGGCTATGCTGCGCTTCCTCGATGTCTTGGAAGGCTGTCCCGACATGTACCAGCGCACCACGGTGGCGGAGCAGGTGCTCAAAGGCCCGGGCGAGGGTGGCCCCACGGACGCGCTGGCAACCCACTCCACGGTGCCATGCTTTGTGTACAGCACGGCCACCCACGCACCTGAGCGGGTCCACCTTCCGCACCACGACAGCTGTGACTCTGAGGGTTGCACAGGCAGCGCTACACCTGCCGGAAGACAGATGAGGCAGGGACCCTGGTGTGAGGCCGGCTCAGCAGGAGCTGAGCGGTGCGCTTTCTACCAGTCTTTGTCAATAACTTGATCTGTAGGAAAAGCAATCTTTTTCAATGGCAGCTGATTTTACAAATAATTTTGACATACTAATAAGATTGTGCCCTCAAATCTTTCTTTCCAATACTACTTTACTGCTTGCTGCTTAAAGAGCATCATGGGCTAAAATGTATTAGGTAAGAAAAATTCAGGGTTTTAGTTTCCCTGAATGGGACTTAGAGAACTCATGTTACCATGCCTTTCTTTCTTTTTCCCCACATTCCCCCCCCCTTTTTTTTATATTCCTTTGCTTTAATCTGAAGTAACATTTAAAATGAATGTAATGATGTGTGTTGGCAACTAGATTTTAGCAGTCCCACTGCATTGATTCTGGCCTGTAACATCTAGAAAAAAAAATTTCTAAAATAAAAGCCAATTTTAGATGGTTCAACATCAACATAACAAAATCGTCAAGAAAAACATGCTGTATTTTGGAATATAGAGAGTATCATTCTTAATTTTTATATCAAGCTTACATAGAAACTATTGAAGATGATCACTTGAAATTAAACTAGATGTTTTGGGAAATAAAAAAAAAAATTGAAGGTGCAAATACATATAAGAATTAGTTTCCTTTCCAGTACGGATTCTGCCATTTAGATGCATTCACACAAAAATTAGAAGCCAAATAAATGCTTGGGATCTCCCAAACACAGGATTCTATAACGGTTTTCGGGTATTTTCCACCTCAGTGTTGGAGGCTGTTTGATCACAGCCAATAGTTCTCTGACTTGTCAGTGGTAAACCTGAAAAACAACAGGGGTCTTTGCTGAATTTTGCTTCTCCAGGTCTTCCAATGGTTTTGCAAGCACTTTGTTCCTGGAATTAAACGCCCTGTACTTCAAATTCCTAAAGTGTTTTCTGCTTTTCTGACCACGCATGGATGAGATGGTCCTTTTTTCATATATTTTAATAGACAGAAAACATTGCATCCCAGATACTTCATTTTTAAAAGAAAGAAAAAAGATATCAAAGGTATTGAGGTTAAAAACCATAAAATGGGAATAATTCATTCTGCCTCCACTTAAACCTGAGTTTTCTAATTTGCAAAACAAAGAATTTGTCGTATTCATTTCTAAAGTCTCAAATGTTATGAAGTCTTAAGATTTCATGATTCTAAGATTATTGTCCAAAAGCCATACATTTCCAATTGTATTTAAAAGCAGCAATTTTTATATTTTTTATTAAGTGGTTCTTAGTAGTAGAGGGTGAGAACATAAAAGTCTATATAAAACATAGTTCCGATCCTTAAAAAGTCAATTGCTGTGTGGAAAGAAATAGTGGTGAGGTTAATTAGCAAGAATGAGTAGGGAAAATACTCATTCTAATTCTAGTTACTACTTAATTCAGGGGAACATTCATAATTGAGAACTGGGGTGATTATGAGATTAGGTCTAAGCAGGGGGTTAGAGAGCGGGCAGATTTTGATTGGTGGGCAAAAGTAAAGATGTTTGGGGTGAAGAAAAGCAAATAAAGTAGACCCTTGGTAAATTCACCACCCAAGTGACTGCAAGAAGTTGGTCAACATACAGAGGTGGTCAGCATAAGGGACAAGGCCTATTGTACTGATATGCACACATGGTGCATGTCTGGTCTATGAAAATTAAGGCAACTAATTAGGAGCTGGCCAATGCAGGGAGGTGGCTGACTACGGAGGTTCTACTGCAATTGGTGTTTGAAGGATGTGTAGAATGTGTTTTTGGACAATAAGAGAGGGCCTATTTCATGGAGGATTGATAGAGAACTAGGTAGAAAATTTGAGATTTGTTTATAGTAATGATTAGAACTCACTAAAGGTTTTTGAGCAGATAAGTGATCCAATGTGTACAAACTCAATAACAAATACAAAAGATCACATGTGACAGGTTCCAGAATCAAGGGTATATTATACATTTTAAAAATATAATAAAATAAGTTTAAAAAATAGGCCAGGTTCAGCAGCTTACTCTTATAATTCTAGCACTCTGGGAAGCCGAGGAAGGTGGATCACTTGAGTTGAAGAGTTGGAGATCAGCCCGAAAAAGAGCAAGGCCCAATTGCTATTAAAAAATAAACCAAAAAACTAACTAGCTGGGTGCCATGATCAGCGCCTGTAGTCCCAGTTACTCGGGAGACTGAGGCAAGACAACTGATCTACACATACAATTATATGCAAAAGAACAACCTGTCTGCAAGTTGGCAAAAGAAACCAATCCCACAATAAATATTATTGTAATAGGAATTAAAGATTGTGAAAATGAGTTTGAAATCATTTGTCATTCACCAAAGAGAAAACAAACTGGGGGTTTTAAGTTTTACCATCTTTTTCTTTTTCAATCAAGTTTTCTCAGCTTTCTTTTTTTATTTTATTGTAGTTTTTGAACCCACCACCTCCAGTACACGGGGCCAGTGCCCCACTCCTTGAGCCACAGGCGCCTCCCAGTTTCACCATCTTTTAAAGACAAAACTTTCATTGGCTTATGGATGTTTTAGTTAATCACTATTTTCTTTTTTTTTTTTTAAGACAGAGCCTCAAGTTGTCACCCTGTATAGAGTGCTGTGGCATCACAGCTCACGGCAACCTCCAATTCCAGCCTCAAGCGAGTCTCTTGCCTCCGCCTCCCAAGTAGCTGGGACTACAAGCGCCCGCCACAACACCCAGCTATTTTTTGGTTGCAGCTGTCATTGTTGTTTGGCAGGCCGGGGCTGGATTCGAACCCGCCAGCTCAGGTGTACGTGGCTGGCACCTTAGCCCATTGAGCCACAGGCGCCAAGCTGTTAATCACTATTTTCATCTTCACGTATTTGCTTCTGATTTAACATGTTTACACATTCATTATTAAAAAGTGCCCAATATGATTTGTAATATTTGTGCATATTTATATTAAAAACATGAACATTTAATGTAGTTCAACAAGATATTATTGTTTTATTAGTTATATTCAGTACAACCTTTTACACAATTGGTGGTTCCCTAGGCACTGAATGTATTTGGAGACATCAGGTATAAGTTTGAACCGCCTATACTGACTTTGTGACTTGCTATATAACTTCAAACAATTTCCTTTCTTTAAGATTTAGATTTCTTATCCATAAAACGTGATAAACATGGTTTCTACTTCATAAGTTTTTAGTGGGGTCTCAGAGATAACATAGAAAGTGCTCGGATCTTGTTGCAGCCCATATAGCCTATGGCTAGGAGCAAGAGTTATAAGATATACCTGTATTGCTCAATATGGGACACCCGGGTGGAAAGGGCATGGAGAGGGATTTAGCGCTCCTAACAAGCATGAGAGCTCATGAGATGAGAGCAGTGGTGAATTGGCAGTCTCTACCCCTGTGCTACTGAGAGGCACCAGATCAGGCTTATATTAGGCCGGAGGAACAGGCAGTGGGGAGCATGCGCATTCTATCATGGACTGCTTACTCTCTCTCCTCTCCTGCATGCTGGATGCCAGCACGGTGTCTCTCTGCTGAAGATTACCAAGCTCTGCAAAAGACTAAGATCTATCTATCTAAGAAGACTGCTTTACTCTCTCTAAGACTCCCATTCTCTTTCTCTCTGTGTCTCCAGCTAGAGTAGACAGCCCTCAGGCACCTAAGAGAAACTGAACCTGAGCAAGCTAACTTAGCAGTCTGCAACCTGAACCTAGTTAAACCGGCCCGAGACCTGGCCAGTCCTGGGCCCTGGCAAGAAGTGTCAGAAGTGACATGTGACAGGATCGTTCCTTGCATTTATTCATTGGTTCATTTCTTCATCAAATGTTTACTGCACTCATTCTGTGTCCCAGACAACTGTGGCCGGCACTGAGCAAAGACAGTTGCTGCTCTAATGACGTTGATAGTTTACTGGGGAAGACAGACAGGAAACAACACATAAGGCAATTCATTATAATCACAATAAATATCATGAAAAAAAGTGAAGGTGTTATGAGAACATACAAGTGGGGAACATAACCTGATCCGAAGGGACCCAGACGATTAGCAAAGACTTTCTTTACAAAGTAACATTTACACTGGAGCCTGAACTAGAACTATAGAACTAGCCCATCAAAGAGGTGGACCCAAATTCCAAACAGAATTCTAGGGAGGGCCCTGAGATGGATAGAAGCTTTGTGCAGTGGCGTTTTCAGGCTCAGGACTCACATCCGCCTCCACAGTCACAATCATATGCACCATATATTCGTATATTCTGTTCTTTTCATTTATCATTAACATGTGAGCATTTTTTCATGTTATTAAAAATCATGAAATGTAATGACTGTTGAACACTTACCAGGAAGATGTACCGTAATCTATATAACTATTCTCCTATGTAGTCACTTGGTTTGTTCCAAATAGTTTCTATTTTACGAAATGCTGACATAAATATTCAGATTTACTTGAGATTAATTCCTTACAATGCTATACTAGGTCAAAAAAAGAAATATGGTCAATTTTATCAAATTTCATTTCATTAAACGAGTAAAAATGTACACTGGGAAAAGCCGCCATCCACTTGTATTCCTTAACTTGAATTTTCCTTAGCTGTAATTCTGAATCTGTAATAATGATAATAACAGTAATGTTGTGATAATCCAGTGAGGTACTTCATGTGAAAGCATCTGTGTGTCCAGAAAAATTATATTAAAAGGTCTGTTATTTCTATCAATCCTGTTTATTATTGACCAAAACATATTAACACAGGGATATTTCTGAGGAACTATCACTAATGATACCTATGAAGATATAAACCTGTTTAAAAATGTAATGGGCATTACTATAATACATTTTTTTCTAAAGGCCTGCATGGCTTCATATTATAATACATTTTTAAAAGAATGTCTGGTACATACACGTACTTAGTTTAAAAAATACCATATGTATTCTGTTTAATACATAATTTCTCTTAGTTTTAAAGAGAGTAAACTGATCATTACATTAGCCCAGTTTGAGATAAAGGATGTTAAACTTCAAGGAAAGGTTGCATAGGTGATATACTTTTTAGGGAGAAAAAAGGTTGAGTAACCTGAGCGATGCAGATACGAGGCCACTTGTGAGGTGTAGGGGGCAGTGTAACAAAGGCTGAGAAAAGAAATGCCTCAACTGCAGGAGTCATGGCAAGGACGGTTAGGTACCAGCGGGAAATTCCTCCGGGGAAAACAGGTGAATTGTTCTTTTTTAACAACAGAACACTTCTTCCCGCTTCTTGGTAAAGATGAAAAGAAGCTGGGAGTGCAGACCTCCTCTGGGCCATCAAAACCCTTAAGGAATTACCTTTTGTGTTGAAAAGAGAAAGTGACTACTTTTGACTGACTTAGTAAGATAAAACTAGGAACAATTTTATCTGGCTTATTTGAAATAAATGAAAAATCATTTTAATATAGCTATACTTATTATTTTTCAAATGTGATCAATTCTATATTTATTTTCATAAAATGTAGCACAAAAACTATTGTCTATTTCTTCATAATTGAAGAAACTATTGTTTGATCATAAACAAATCATTTCAAACTTTATTTGGTGATGCCTGCACATTTTCAGTTCACATGTCATTGAGTTTAGAAGTGTCCAATTGTTCCTCTTCATGTCCAGTCACTATTGAATATTCTGTTATTGAGTGACAAGTAGAATAAGAGTTTAGAATAAAATTTTAAGCAGAATGTGAAAAGTTAGCTAGGGATTACTTAAAACAGCCAACAATAATAACCTGATGGTGTAAATATGTCATAAACACTACCACTGTTATATGAATCAAGATATGACTACTTCAAATTCTGTTTGTACTGTTTAAAATTCAAACATGTTCTTAGGGGAAAAGAAAGCATGATACGACCAGCAGAGCAATATTTAAAAGAATGTAAACTTTGTGTGCTCAGGGAAAGCATCTAAAAGTAAACCAGAATTTAACACAATCTATCTCTTTCAAGACCAGCACAAGGAGGTACTATTAAAATCCTCCCAAATTTCCCAATGAAATTTTTGACTTCCTCTATGTAACCAGCTAATCTACCTGCTACTTACATAACCGCAGAACTGTGAAATGTTTTTTAACCTTATTCTTATTCCAGAAGGCTTTTGTGTTATAGCGCAAAACCTCAAGTGGGAAACACTCTGAGGTTAAGAACAAAAGATTGTACCTTTGAAGAGGAGCCAGTTAACGGATCCACTTAACAATTTGATCCTCTTGAGGACTTTATCACATTTGCTCTTGACAGTCAAATTTGCACTAGTTGTTTTTTTAACCAATATCAATGGTTTTCTTTTTTTTCTTGTAGAGACAGAGCCACACTTTATCACCCTCTGTAGAGTGCCATGGTGTCACACAGTTCACAGCAACCTCTAACTCCTGGGCTTAGGCGATTCTCTTCCCTCAGCCTCCCGAGTAGCTGGGACTACAGGCGCCGGCATCATTGCCCAGCTATTTTTCTGTTTTACAGTTTGGCTGAGCCCAGGTTTGGCATATGGGGCCGGTGCCCTACTCACTGAGCCACAGCTGCCGCCCCAATATCAATGTTTTCTCCAGGCTGATGAAATCTGGTAAATGTAGCTCAACAAAGGTATAGGTAATAACGTTCATGTTAAAGGGTGAAGACATGCACTACGTGTGCAGTCCTGAGGTGTGTATACGAATGGCCGTCTCCTTTTTTTTTGTTTTTGGTAGTTCATGGTTTTTAATTTTTTTCTATTATTTATTTTTTTATTCTATTCTATTCTATTTTTTGATACAGAGCCTTACTCTTTCACCCTGGGTAGAGTCTGGTAGAGTCATCACAGCTCACAGCAACCTCAAACTCCTGATCTCAAGCCATCCTCTTGCCTTAGCCTTCCTAGCAGTTGGGACTACAGGTGTCAGGAGGCCCTACTAGTTTTTCTATTACTGGTAGAGACAGTGTATCACTCTTGCTCAGGCTGATTCTCCCACCTCAGCCTCCCAGAATGCTAGGATGATAGGTGGTGAATCACTGTGCCTGGGCTGGTTTTCTTGTTTGTTTGTTTCAGAGGTTAAAAATGTTATTAGAAATTTAAATATACAATTTTTATTGAAATAGCATTAGGCCATGTTGCTATTAAATTTCCTTATGGATGGTCTTCAGAAATCCCACTAAGACTGTGACACCCCCCCTCTCTTGGTCATATGGAGTACTTCCCACCATTATCTTCTATTCATTTTTTTAATTTTTGGAACTTAGAAAATTTATTCCTTTTGTTATCTTCCTTTGAAATAACACAAACAGGCAGGGTGGTGGGGCATGGTAGAGGTGGAAGCCATGGGGAGTCCTCCAGCCCCATAACATCCCAGGCTCTCTTTCCCTTAGTGGAAAGAGTGAAGGCAAATGCTCTTTCTGGGCACTGCATATAAGTAAAAGTGCTTATGTGCAGTGCATAGATTTCATAAGAAAAAGAACTGGCAACTTCTCAAATAGAGAACAGGTTAAGTGCCTCATAAACAATAGTAATATACTGCTATTGAAATTCCAGGGGAGGAAAGTTTTTTCCCTTACTGATAATTCTATTCATGTTAGAGATGGTCTTAAAGCTGGACCTAGAAAAACAAGTGGAATTTCAACTAGTAAAAATGGGCAGATGGATATTCCAGGGAAATTTGGAAGGATAAGGCATCTCTGTAAGTGGAAAAATACAAAACTTATATGATAATTCATGTATCTGACTCAAGCATATGAATTAGGAAATAAGAGATAAATCATAAAATGTTGAAAGTGAAGGAATTTCAGATGTATTGTAGCGCAGGGCTTTTCAAATCTTTACTAAATGGAAGTACCTTTTAAAGACATTTCAAGCTCAAGCATGCAACCAACAGGTAAACTCAAAGTCAAAATTGGGAGACTGAAGCATTGTCAGCCCATCGGATTCACAAGAGAGAACAATATTTGAAAACTGCAGTTACTTGTTCAAGGTCGTTTACTAGGTTGGAAAAATGAGGAGTTCTTTACTTCCTTTGCAGTCAGATGTATAAAGCTATAATTATCACAGCTATATTTTCTGGCAAGGTTCATGGAAAATAAGGTAAAGTATTATCCAGATATCACACTTCAATATGAAAAAATTAATAATGTTGGACTTTTTTTAACATCTCCTGGAATTCTGTTTCAGCTGTTTTCTCTATCCTTTACTCTTAGTTTTATTGATAAAAATTACTTTTTAATATAAAACTAAATGTCAGAAAGAAGAACTGTAATCACTTATCAGAGTGCAGCCCTGCTGCAGAATTGGCCTAAGTCTCCAGCTTTGCTGATACTTTGGACGTTCAATATGCGGGACTCCATTGTGGCTGCACAGGTGTGCAATCAAAACATTGTATCTCTTGTTCATGTGTCCTCCCCATTGTAGTCTGAAATTTTACAAGTAAATGTTATGTCCTGTTCAAAGAAACGAGAATGACGTTACTCAAATTTTGATTTAATTATACTGCACATGCTACTTACATACTAGTTAGCCTTATTAAAGTTCTGTTTTATGGTTAATTCTTGGTAAACTTTTTATTATTGACATTTAGATTAACAATCTAAATCTACCTTGTTTAACGCATATAAAAGCAAAAATATTACCTATTAAGCAATTAAGAAAGTATTCGGTAAGCATTGCATTATTCCTAAATTGCATGGAATTTTTCCAAAAACAAAATTCTGAATCTAAACACCAAAAAACCTAAACATAAGGACTTTTTCTGTTATGTAAATCATGAGCCTTTGTAACATGTTTTTCCTCTTTCAGGTATTACGGTGCAGTCTAATCAATTAAAGTGTTACGAAAGACTATTTTCCTCAAATGGATGCAAATAAATTTGAAAGCGCTGATAAAATGGATAATCTTCTGGAATTATTTTATTTCCCAAAACTAATTATAGAAAATACAGAAATTTAAAAGAATATTTTTGCAGCTTCCTTCATGTTCACGCTAGTTAAATAAATGTCTTATTCCTTCTTGTTATCCAGTTTCTAATAAACAAAATATTTGTTCAACAAATAAGTAATCATACACAGCATAGTTATTTATACAAGACAAATAGGCACACACACACAACAAAAAATTTCAATTCCAGTGACAGAATCTTGTTGATGACATAGCCCGGATATTAATTTCTAGACTGTCTTTACCTCTAATTATTTTCTGTGTCCTGAGTACGTGGATGGATGGCTCTAAAGCAGTCTAGTCTCCCCTATCTAGTTCAAATCCTGGTTCTCCAGAACAGTTTTCACAGATATTGCTAAAAGTCAGTCCTCTCCTAAAGATCAAGTACTTGACTTCATGTAATCTACTTTTGAAAATCACATTATCTGCAAAGTATGCAAGAAATAAAAGGGTCGATCTGTCCCACATCCAGGCCATTTTTAGGTGCAAGAACCCACGACGGTTGAAGGGCAATCATTTCTATTATTTTAAATAAAATAAGCATTTGCCTTCATTCAAGAGCAAAGTTAAGCAATACAAATTACTCCATCTCTTACTAATAAGGGTGGTAGACTGGCCAGGGAAGATTTAGAGAGTTTGATTTGAAAGGAGAATATTGTATGTAAAACATGCTGAGAGCCAGTTCTGTGCCAGGCATTTTGCAAGGCCCATTATATCCCTTTTCTCATTTTATCCAGATCTTATAAAATATGTATTACTTGCTCCAGTTTTATAGGTGAAAAAAAAGGACATTCAAAAAGTACAGTAACTTGGGAAAGATACGTACCACTGACAAGCAAAGATTCTAACCTAAATTTACTTTCTACCAAAAATATGCTTTCTTGTTTCACATCACACTATGGAACTCCAGAGGCTAACAAGACAACTTCCTTTCATAGCCCACAGCAGCTAAGAAGTCCTGGGCTCAGAGATCATCCTGCATCAGCCTCCCAAGTAGCTAATACTACAGGAACACATCACCACACCCAGTAATTCTTCTTCTTTTTTTTTTCTTCAGTTTTTGGTAGATTTGGGGTTTCTTTATTGTTGCCAATGCTGGTCTCTAACTCCTAGACTCAAGCTACTCTCCCATTTGGGTCCCCCAAAGAGAGATTATAGGTATAAGCCACCTATGCCTGGCCACTTATTTTTTTTCTTTGAGATAAAGTCTCAAGCTATTGCCCTGGGTAGAGTGCCATGGCATCACAGTTCTTAGTGACCTCCAACTCTTGGGCTCAAGTGAACCTCTTGCCTCAGTTTTTCTATTTTAAGAAACGGGGTCTTTCTTTTTGTTCAGGCTGGTCTCAAACCTGTGAGCGTAAGCTATCCACTGTCCTCAGCCTCCCAGAATGCTAGGATTACAGGCATTAGCCACTGTGACCAGCCCCTGGCTACTATTTAATTTTTAGGGCACTTCAGCATCAATGTTCCCAGACTCAACATCTATCTCTTGCTTTGTTATAAATTGCCCAGTCTTCACTGAAAGAAAACAAATTTGCTCAGAAATTTACTGTACGAAAGACCTAGATTTTAGAATCCACTTAGCAACTAGTTCAAGGACCTTACATGTCTATGGAAGCATTATACAGTTCTACTATGCTGCAGTTCCCTAAAAATTTTCATCCGTTTGCCCCCAGAATCACTTGAATTTCAATATATATTTATGTAAGTTCATGAATCATGAGAACTTGTTTTGACTTTTTTTTATAATGTAACAAATAGTACTACAAAGAAATGTAAGGTCTAGCAGAATCACGTACCCTGAATTTTTTATTTTATCTAACTTAAATATGAATTCTATTTTAAATATTTACATACTCAGAAAATAGGTGTTTTCCTCTTGCATGGGATTTCGTTATCAATGCTCCTTATACTTTGTCTTCAGATTTGATCACCTAGAAATTAAGTGTTCTTCAACTTCCATACACATACAGAGACTTGATGAATTTGATCCCAAATTTAGAGTCCATCATACTGATGATGGTATTGATAAAGTCAATATTTCCTCATCTTCATAGTGTTATTTTAATAAATATTTGAGCACTAAAAGTCTACAGTTTAAAAAAAAACCTAAAAATAATTTTCAAAATATAATGGTACGCTCTGACCTTAGAGAACACATGTATACAAGTCAAGCAGTTTCCTTTCTAATTCCAGACTAATCTAGAAAACCAAAATACATAAGATTATTGAAGCGAAACTAACAAATGCTTCTCCTATTTCACCACACCAAACTCAGAAGTTCAACAATTCACATCAGAAAATGAAAACAAATGAGAAAGTCAGTTAGATACAGTGCACATATATTTTTGTTCTTTCTCTATAATAAAAATTGCAACATAGGGTTTATTGTAAATGAAAAATAAGGCTGGGGACTGGACATTTTTTCCCTGGCACTTTAAAATGAAAGCAATAAATGAATAAATAAAAAAACCTCATTGTTGCTGTAGGTTTTCAGTGCTCATCAATATAACTGATCCATGAGCCATTAGTGGGTCATAAAATAAGAAAGCTCAATAAAATAATCATAACCTACATGTTTATTTAGTTCTGAGACTTAAATGATGGACCTTTGTACCTGACCATGCCTGGAGACAGAGTTTCATTACACACACACACACACACACACAAATATATAAACACACTTTGGCTCATGCCCTCTCTCTATTATATAAACTCCCATGCACACATGTTTATGGCACAACACATATAAGGCAGTCATAGATTTCCTTTAACAAACAAGGAAGGGGTGCTATTTGGTCTCCTTTTAAAAATAATTAACTTAAGCCACGGCTTTTTAAAAAAATAATGATTATTTATAACGCTTGATTTCTGAATTTTCTCTGAATGTCAGGTAAACTGAAACCAAAAAAAAAAAAAAGGCTTCATCTATTTATCAACCTTTTATAATTAAGCTTCTAGCTTTCTAAAGCTTGTTTTGTCATTATCAAATTCATTTTAAGTAGTTTTTAAGGACATAAAATCCCAAACTTTCCTACCATACTCGGTCTTCTTTCTAAAGTTTCTAATTTACACATAATGTGAATAAATAATTTCAGAGAAATATAATTTCTCATGTGATGGAAATGTGTTAAACAGATTTAGGGTAAATAAAGAATATATTTCTTATGCAGTACATATTTTTACATAGTTAAAAAATGTCTCCTGTTACTAACACAACAGTAGTGGGCTAGTGCCACATTGTTGATTAAAACTGTTGTTCCAGTCAATCTTCAATTTAAAGAAAGCAATGTTGACAAGCTGTAATAGAACCTCTGTAAACTGGCCACCAAGAGACTGTAACAAACTGGTCCACATATGGAGGTCGTCATCATGAGGGACCAAGCCTACTGTACTGATACATACATGCGGCACACATCCAGTTTGTGAAAAGTACATCAATTAGGAAGTGGTCAATGCAGGGAGGTGGGCAACTGTGGTGGTTTTGGTGTATTTAAGTTTCTGTTACCTTCACCCAGCATCCCTCTCTTCTCCCCTGCTCTTAATTGCTTAATTGCTCTTAATTGACTTTGAAGAAGGGAAGTCTCTCACTCAGTAAGCTTTGAAGTAGGACCCTGATGTCTTCTTTAGATTCATTTCTAGTCAATGTCTAGAGACCTCTATTGACTCTTCTGAGCTGACCACAAAGATTCTTACCTCATCTTAACAAAAACCTTTTTGTAACTCTGACTTTCTTCTAAATGTTCTTTTATCTTCTCAGACAGTAGCTCTGAAAAAATTGTTTATAATTTGGCCTCTGTTCCACCATCGTCCACTATTTTTTAACTTTGTCTGATCATGCCCCCCAAAACTGGTTTTCCTAACCAGTTGTCATCAGTTACAGCCACAACTTTCTTACCCTAGGCTGCCCCTTTTTGCATAGTTCTCTATCTGATCTCCTCAGTTCTGATCTAATTTATCCACTTCTGCCAGATTATCCTTTCTCATCTCCCTAGTGTGTAGTTTTCACACAGCAGAGCAGTGGGAGGGTGAAAGATACCTAACGATTCTTCAATAGCTGAAGAACAAATGGGTCCCTCTTCCCTTGGACAGACTTTAATTTGACTTCACTATTCTCTTCACCACCACTTTAGTAAGACTATTAAGCTCACTATTTTTCCTCAAAGCATTCACACGTCTTCCTCAAATGTGAGTATTTCTTCTGTCTAAAACAGTATTTTTCAAGCACTTTTAATAATACCCTAGAATGAGACATATGTCTTAATTTGTTACTAAATATGCACATAAGCATATTGATCCATATGTGTTTTGTTTATGTCTGTATCACACAAAAATCTGAACAATTTTCATGACATAATGATACTCAATAATTTATACATACATCTTTTCACTGCCCAATAATGAACAGTACAAACACTCAGATCTAGATTTTCTAAATCCTTTCTCTTTTTCTCTAACTGGTTCAAGTATGTATCTCATTTAGCCATTCATCAATTTACTTGATATTTTTTTGAAGTATTAATTCCCTATCGAAAGTCAAGCACTATCATAAGAATAAAATAACCATGATCAAAGCAAATAATTCTGCCTTCATGAAGTTTTCCCGTTCCCCAGAATCAGTGATCATCTATGGTCCTCTCTTCTTGATGTGTTTACCAATTTCACAGCTATATCATGGTATTTTATATCTCCTCACCTTTTATACATTAGTTTCATGCGCACAAAGAGACTGTAACATCCTGTAAGAGAAGAATCTTCACTATAAATATTTGTACTTTCTACCTTTACTTAATAAAACAATTGGGTAAAGGCAAAAAAAAAAAAAATGAGTTCTCGTTTGAGCTTACGACTCACAAGCTTTGCAAGCTTAGCAAGACACAACTCTCAAACTCAGGTTCTTCCTAGGTAAAATGAGAGGGTTAGGCTACACTACTGTGCAGTTTTCAAGATTCACTGGAGGTTTCAAACGTGCCAACATGCAGCTCTTCTCTCAAAGGCTGAGAGGGGAGCTTGGGTCCTCACTTTTGCCTCAACTGAAGCTTACAATTTTGTTCAAAGGAAAGAAGACTCTTAATGCCAAAGATTTTTAAATTATTAAATCCCGAGATTCTGCAATCATGCTCCTCACCTTCTGTGCCACACAAAGTAGAGGTAGAAGGAAGAAAAATAAGCGGGAAGAAAGATATGGAAAAAAACATGGCAGGAGGGAGAAGGCAAAGGAGAGAGGGAATGAACTTTTAACACAGTCTACGCCTGTGTGTGAGGAACTAAGGTCGAGTCATCATACATGGTGTCTTATTTTTCAGCAGCTTCAAAAGATGAGTATTCTGCCCACTTTATAGAAAGGAAAGTGAAGTTCAGAGAGGATAGGTCACTTGCTCAAGCACTATCGTTGAGAAGCAGTGAGGTCAAGGACTGTTCTGTTTCCATTATCCTAAGCTGCCTAAAGGAAGCGAACAGAGACAGTACACTGGGTTTGTTCATTTTCCCCATATTTTCACTTGACTTGAACATGACAACTTTAGGGAGAAGGATTCAGCATTATTCGTATATTGCCAGGAAATAAGGTTCAAAACAGTAAAAGTGATCTCTCCAAAGTAATTGATGAAGCAAGGACAGAATTAAATACCTAAATTCACAGTCTGTGCACCTTCCACCACACCAAACTGCCTCCTTTTAAAGAAAGAAAAGAGAAATATGGAAACAATAAAAAGGAAAGATACAGAAAATTATGGGACAGGTTGGAGAATGATAAGAATTCTACTGCTTACTCCAGAGGACTATTGAGTCAAATGAGATAATTTAATGGAAAGCACCTTGAAAAATCCAAAACATTCTATCTATGTAAGGCATTTCCCTTAACGATTCAAACTGTGTGACTTGAAAATGACACTTTATTTTTTTAAATTCTGTGTGGTAATTACAAATATAAAAGAGCTATATCATGAGTTAATTGCTCACACAAACTGGGAAAAACGCATATAAAACACAGGCAATCTGACACTCCCCAAATCATGATACAAGAGTTGGTTATAAATGCCTGCTTTCTGTTCGTGATATACAGTTCCTACAGGCAGCAGAATAATTCAAATTTTCAATTTTTCTTGGATTTCATCACAAACTCAATCAAATGCATGAAAGTCAGTATTTTAATATCCCTGCACCGTGTGAAAAATAACAGTATGCTCCACTACCTGAACTCCTAAAGCATTTTTTATTTTGATTGTCTTCCCATTATTCTGAGAGATTGTCAGGACTTTATCAGGAAGATCATCCAAACAAACTAGAACATTATTAAGGTTCCAGCAGTGCAGTAACTCACCAGATGGATGAGTGATTAAAAGCCATACAGTTGTGACAAGGACCATAAGGAGATCAGACAAAGGAGTTACATACTTGTGTCTTTAAAAGAAGAATAAGACTACAGTGATTTAACCTCTTACATCTCTTACTAGCGCTAAAGCTGCAGCATTACTTGACTAATATTTAAAGCCTTATATAACGGAATTCCTTATAGCAAATAATTTTCAAAGGTCAAAACAGTGGAAAATAGAATCCACATGGAATAATAGTGTCACTATCTCCCGACATACTGTGAGGATTCCAAAAATTATATTGAATATAACAAGATGCTCATATAGTTAATATTATCTATTTTGTATTGAATATAGTTACACCTTTTTAGTTCATTGAGTTATTTTGGAGTTAGAAATGTATTCCCAATTTATTTAACATTCACAAAACTGTTAATTAAAAGCTTTCTATTTGCCAGGCATTTCACTGAGCACTGGAAATAGGGCATACACTAAGAAAAGATATTCCTTGGAGGAATGT
Source organism: Arctocebus calabarensis (assembly GCA_963573935.1). Classification (NCBI taxonomy): domain Eukaryota; kingdom Metazoa; phylum Chordata; class Mammalia; order Primates; family Lorisidae; genus Arctocebus; species Arctocebus calabarensis. The sequence continues at coordinate 18,550 of CAUYON010073843.1, read as the reverse complement.
ATAATCTGGAGAAGGAATGAAATAGCTGAATTAATTTTTACAATAGAAAATAATTGAAAAATGCCTATGCCATATTGTAAAATGAAACAGTTTTGCCTTAAAAATAACCACAACAAAATCTTGTCAATATTTTCATAAACAGAGGATAGTCATTACAATAAGGCTTTAATGCTTCTTTAATACTTTTTTTTTTTTTGTAAAGACAGAGTCTCACTTTGTCGCCCTCGGTAGAGTGCCATGGCGTCACAGCTTAAAGCAACATCCAACTCCTGGGCTGAAGTGATTCTCTTGCCTCAGCTTCCCGAATAGCTGGGACTACAGGCACCCACCACAATGCCTGGCTATTTTTCTCTTTTGCAGTTTGGCCAAGGTTGAGTTTGAACCCACCACCTTTGGCATATGAGGCCAGTGCCCTACTGGATGAGCCACAGGCACCGCCTTCTTTAATACTTCTTTAAAGAATCTATGAAATAAATTCTTTACTGAGTAGTTGGGAAAACTTGAAACCTAATCAGAAGCCTACCATCTAGGTCAGCCAAATTACAGCTCTGTGAGTATAAAAACAGCTAAAATGTCCATAAGCTGCTGAAAGTTTTGTCTTTTTTTGTTGTTGTTATGCAGCATTACTGTAGCAATAGCTGACTGATACAGCTTTTCCTTTCCCTCAGACTGGAGAACAGAGTTGTTTTCTTTTATTTTCTCAAATGTACTTATTTATAAATCATAATATTTTATATATTATGTCATAACTTGTTTGTGATAGAGAGGTGATATTCTCATATTACGGCAGACTCAATGAGTAAATTATACTGGGAAAGGGTAAAAGAATGACTCTTCACATTTACTTTTTTTTAGTATTTAAACACTTTAAGTATATTTTGTATTTACTTTCAATTCATAAAGTGAACATAAACTGGAAGATACAGAGTAAAGCGGGTTTTGTGAGAAATTCCTACATCACCTCTTCAGAACTTTAAGTGTGGAAGAAATGATGAGAGCTTGGATCTCCCTGGGGAGCATCAGCATCTAACTGGCTAGTTGTGGAAAGAAATGGTCACAAAGTGGTAGCCACACAACCAGGAAAACAATACTATACAATTAAAGTGAGGAAAGAGTAGTAGAGATTAGAATAATAGATGAATATTAAAATGTTATGTCTTTTTAACTATAATTTCCTCTCTCAGGCTTCTATTGCAAATATATAATTATACCTACATTTATTTATGTCCTTTATATATGTGATGTATATATATCAGGGGTGGGGAACATTATCATGTTGAAAGGCTATATTAATTAATTAATTTTTTTAATTTTTACTTTTGGAGACGGAGTCTCACTCTGTCACCCTGAGTACAGTGCCATCGTGTCATCATAGCTCATGGCAACCTCAATCTCTTGGGCTCAAGAGATCGCTCACCTTAGCCTCCCAAGTAGCTATTTCTATTTTTAGTAGAGAGGGGATGGGTCTGTCTCTTGTTCAGGCTTATGTCCAACTCCCAACTCCCAAGCTCAAGTGATCCACCAGCCTTGGCCTCCCAGAGTGCTAGAATTGCTGGTGTGACCTACCACACCCAGCTGGCTGCATTAATTTAGCTATAATCAAATAAGACTATATTAAAGAAACTTCAATTAAATATGATTTCAAATGTACATTATTTTGAAACAATCTAACTACTATATACTTAATAATTTCAAACAGTGTAAACTATTGTAAATTTTAAAGTTAAATAATGTTTTAATGACTTTTTTATGTCTGCCTTTTGTTAAAAAGCATTTAAATATTTGCTTGTAGAATAGAGGTCTACAGTTTTAGTTGATCTTCTAGATAGGTATCAGGCATTTGTGACCTGAAGGGTGTCTTGATTTGAGCTTGACAGGAGAATGTAGATTCACAGCAATAAAGGGTTGAAAAGCAAGAAAGCATTTCTCAGGTATGTTATAATGTGTGGCTATTCTATGCATTTTTCCATATTTCAATTGGATCTTTCACCATTAAACAATGACTTTACCATTTCTCATACTGAGCGCACCACCAATTCGATTTGTATATTTCCTGGTAATATCCTCTAGGTGAGACTGAAATGTTAATTGGAGTGTGATGTCATGGTTCTCAAAGTAGGTGAAACTTTTATTATATTCTCTAATTAATGGGACTATAACAGCTGTGTATTCTTGATCAGATTTGCCTATATCTGCTCATGAAGGAACTTTGCTAACCGGGGAGCTTTTCTCAAAATGCTTAGATTTTTTTGCCACATATCATATTTAGACTTAGTTCTACTTTGCAAATAAATATCGAAGTCATTTTGATTTGACATATCACACAGAAATGCAGCCCATAGAAATCTCCTTTTAATAATTCACATTGCCAATTATATTCTTCACGAAACTTAACTATCTATTCTCCCAAAGCTAAGATTTTGGCGAGCACCTGTCCCTGTGATAATCAACATACTATAAAATGGTATGATAAATCCACAATAAAATACCTCACTGTTCAAGTTAATATATTACTAAACTGACAATGCCATGTTGTATGTGCCCAAATACAGTTAACAAGAGTTATAACATGTTGCGAAGTCTCACTTAAAATAGTAGTTTTAGCACAGAGGTTTTGCTCATGCAAGATACAATGAAAAGAAATGAGAGCATCTGTATATCTGTTAATAGTTTTTTTTCTGTGCACTAAACCCTTCATATTTTTACTGTCATGGAAGGTACACCATCTGCACATACACTCACTAAATTTACTAAATTGAGTCCAACACCATGTCATTCACCTTGAAAGTCATTAAAGATATCTATTCGCGGTGTTCTGTTCCCAAGAGTACCTGAAGTGAGAAACTCTTTGTAGCAAAGAAAATCTTCTGTTATGACTAAAATTAAATATAAAACCTGTGCCAAGTCAGTAGTATCAATTGATTCATCTACAGTGATTGAATAATACATATTTTCTTTCTGAAGTATTGCGTTAAGTTGAAAGTTAATTCATGCTGCTGAGCAGTTACAGTTCTCCTTGAGATAGTTATTTGGTGGTTTGAACCATTATTGGGATCTAAGGATCTTTCAACTTTGACAATTCATACTTTCATAATTATTTGTTTGTTTATTTGAGACAGAGTCTTGCTCTGTCACCCTGGGTAGAGTGCCACAGCATCATAGCTTATAGCAACCTCAAACTCTTGGGCTCAATGATCCTCTTGCCTCAGCCTCCCAAGTATCTGGGATTGTAGGTGTGTGCCACAATGCCTTGTTAGTTTTTTTGAATTTTGTGTGTGTAGAGACAGAATCTCCCTTTATCGCCCTTGGTAGAGTGCCATGGCATCGCACAGCTCACAGCAACCTCCAACTCCTGGGCTTAGGTGATTCTCTTGCCTCAGCCTCACGAGTAGCTGGGACCACAGGCGCCTGCCACAACACTTGACTAACTTTTTCTGTATTTTTTAATAGAGACAGGGTCTTGCTCTTGCTCACGTAGAAATCCACTCAGCTCAACCTCCCAAATTGCCAAGATTACAGGTGTGAGCCACTACACCCAGCTTCATAATTTCTAAATCGCTGAATGACTTCCTTTTTTCCCTGAGTACATAAATTGCTTCATTGGCATTATTTCCAAATCTTATTTCTGCTTGAAAGAAGTGCCTCTGCTTTGCTTTCCTTCTTTTAATTTCTGCAGTACAAACTTTCATGCCTGTCTCTCTAATCTAAAATATTTGTGGTCATTATGAGTGTTATAATGCTGATGAGCATGGAATTTCTTTAATGTCAAGGGTGCAGTCATAAACAAAGCAAATCATCTTTTCTCTTTTTTTTTTTAGCAGAAACAAGATAATATTGCAGTTCCCAATCCTCTTTTTTAAAAAATCTGACAGATGAGTTGTTAAGCAGACAGAATTTGAAATACTATTGAGCTGTGCAATTATTCACAAATTCCACTTCAAACAGAAACACAGCACACCATTGTCAAAAGCTGATAACAGAATGGCATAACCAACCCCATAGTGGCACCAGTCAAAAGGGAAATCATGAGTTAGCCATCAATTCAGTCCTTAGAGCTTATTAATGTTCTAATGGTGCTAGTAAATCTAGGAGGATTATTCTGTTGAAACTTATTCTCTGATATTTTAAATACATTCATTTTTAAAATAAAATATAATAAAAATACAAAATATGAACTAATATATATTAATAAAAAAAGATTTGCTTTGGAAAACATGGACTTGTGAAAAGGCTGCATTAAGGACTCAGAAGGCACATGAGGTCTTAAAGCGGCAGGTTTCCTACCCTGGGGTGTGCGTGTGTGTATGATGATATTACGTGTAATAATTAGAAAAATAACTACCCTGCATCAGGGGTTTTAAAATTTAATATGAATACAAATCATCTACTAATACAGATCCCACAAGCCCACCCCAGTAACTTAATTTCCAAGGTCCAGAGCAGGATTCCAGATTCTCAGTTTTAACAATACATAGAGGTATAGCTGATGAAAATGATCTAAGAATGGCTTTTCAAAAAACATAACTTTCTGATGTCTAAAACGAAAAATGTGGAAAGATAAAAATTTGTGATCTCAATTTCCCGTTTCTTTGTATAAAATTTCCAAGGTGACCCGGTGATTACTGAGTGAGAACGTGTTCAGGACATGGCCATTCCAGTGGGACAGAGCACAGGCAAAGGCCAGTGGTGGAGAGAATGTTTTGGTATAATGCTTAGCACACAATGAGCACTCACAATCTCTTGAATAAATAAGTGAATGCTTTAGTAGAAAAGCTTTTTTCAGGGAGATGTGTGAGCTGGTCATAGGACTAGAAATAATCTTAATTGAAGAAAACAAAGGAGGAGGGTAGCCCTCCTCACTCCTGTAATCCTGGCAGTCTGAGAGGCCAAGGCAGGAGGATCCCTTTAGCTCAGGAGTTTGAGACCAGCCTAAGCAAAAGTGATACCCCATCTCTACTAAAAACAGAAGAATTAGCCAGGTGTTGTGGCAGGTGCCTGTGGTCTTAGCAACTCAGGAGGCTTAGACAGGGGAGTTGATTGAACCCAGGAGTCGGAGGTTGCTGTGAGCTAGGCTGACACCATGGCTCTCTAGCCTAGGCAACAGAATGAGACTGAGTCAAAAAAAGAATTAAAAAAAGGAAGGAAGGAAGGAAGGAAGGAAGAAAGGAAGGAAGGAAGAGAGGGAGGGAAATGGAGAATGTATCAGGAAATTATGGATTATGTAAGACTAAAAATATTCTAAGGAAGTGAAAGAAAACTGCACCTTCTATTTTAAGAAAGAAAGAAATAATGGCCAACAAAGTCAAGCAAAATTAAGGAAATGAACTTTCACAGAAAGAATTCCTTCGAAGGTAAAATTCAGCACAACAGTCTAATAAAATTAATTTGATAAATAAGATTCATAATAATAAATGTGATAGTTAGACATCGGTAATTTGAGAAAAAGCTATTTCAGAAAAATGTTGGAGGACAGAGAAGAGTAATTGCTTATTGGCAGACATGAGGAAAGAAGGCTATATTAACAAAATAATCTTCATAAAGGAAAATTTTGCTATACATAACAGAAGTTTAGAGTTATGAATACCAGATAATTTAGTATTTAAAGTCACAGCAATGTATTTGAGTATTGAAATATAATGAACCTCTGCTTCATATTAAAAACTAATAGTAAAGAAAAAAGGAGCTAGCAAATAAATACTGGCCATTTTCTAATTATCATTCAAAATTTTAAATTTTAATTAAATTTATTTATACATTATATATATTGTTTTTATATATGCATTATATATAAAATGTGTATATAGGCATTAAAAACGTATACTTTGTGTACATTATGTCATCAGATGAATAAACACACACCATAACTAGGAAGAAATATGATATAAAATGAACTGTCTCTTTTTATTATCCCAGGCTCCTTCCTTTGCTTCCAACAGAATAAAGATTTCAGCAGGGGTATAGAGAGGGGTAAGTGAACAGAGGGTTGATTAAGGAGAGAAAGATAAATTTTGAAACTTATGTCTTGCTTATTAGTTTAGGGGTATTTCCTAGTTTTCTTTTTCTTTAATGATTTCTTCTTTCCCAGTTTCTTGTTTTCACTTTCTGGTTTTCATTTCTAATAATTGTATCTCCTAGATTCATTTTCTTTATTCCTTGTTGTTTTTTTTTTATTTCAAATTTTTGTCATCTTTTCTACTTTTGCTCTTTGGTATAACAAATATTTTCATTGTTTATTTTTTAGGCTTCTAGTGCATTTTATGTTTGTTTTATTGGATACTTAATTTCTGAAAGTATGTCCAATTTTAGAATTATTTCTACTTATTTATTTTTAATTTTTAAACTTACAGAATATATCTATACATGCATAAAAGCAAATACAACATTGTCTTCCATATTTTCTTGGCTATCCTTACCCTTCTCATTAGCATACAGGTGTTTAGAATGAGGTTATTAACAGTCACTAAAAATCATGCTTGGATTTTTATACTATAAAATATAGTATATGTTTAGAAAATATAGAAAATACTATACATTTATTGACTAATTTGCAAAGAGTTGACAACGTTCATTTATTGAGTTACCTAATTCATGAACATAGTATATCCCTCTATATAGTTTTATCATCTTCAATTCTGGAACTTTCTGTAAAAGGAGGCTATATGAGGTCATCTGCAGGAGCTCATATGAGGCTATCTGTAAGCTCTGGGGATTCCATGTTACTGCTCATCATCATTATTAGACTTCAACCAAATACCAGAGTTCCAGTTAGGACAGACAAGGTGACTATTGCCTCTAGTCAGAGATGCCTGGGGAAATTCAATGAAACTGTGCTGTGCTTCTGTTCTACCCTAATCAAGACGGGGATTAGGGAAACAAAGGTCATCACACTTATACGATGCCGCATCCCTGTTCCTTTCCCAACACGTTCTCTTGTGCTTGTTATTTGTATGCTGTTAATGAATCCTACATAGTGCATTTGGATGATGCCTTTTGAACCTAGTAGTCAAATATTGTTTTCTCTACTTTCCCAAACACACCTTCGGACATAAGAGCAGTCTTATCCCCCATGATCAAAATAGGAGGTGTCAGATAGCATGGGTGGAAAATAAACTAATGGCTAACATCTCAAATTACTAATATACAATTTGTTGGACTCCAGAAAATTAAAGCAATAACAAATAGACAAAATTACATGGGCTCGAAGAAGCTGAGGATTTCACTAAGAAACAGAATGAAGGGATTGTAGAATGGCCTCTGTACAGGAGGACCAGACAGGCTACTGATTCTGGCTGACACAAGAAAAATACATAGAGATCCCTAAAGAAAATTTCGGGGGGTGGCACAGAATCCCAGACAATATAAGATTTTAAAGGTATAAAAATTGAGAATGAGGTAATGGCGAATTTAGTGCAAGAAACAAAAAGAAAGACAAATTTGAAATTTCAAGATTAAAAATAAATTGATTTAAAAACATCAAGACCAAAAAAAGAAATAAAACATTTCTGCATGTATGGGCAGAGTGCCAGTGTTGCTTATACATTTCCAACTTTACAGGCCACATATTTTTAAAAAGGAGTTGGTAGTGATTATATAATAGTGTAAACAAGCTTTACAATATGAGAATTTAGCTGACCAAAATAAGCTATAGGGCAAAGAAAAACTTGAAGAAATGAGTACGAGTATTATTATCTTATCTTACAAAGGACATAATATAGACCCTATTGAAAAGAAGAAATGAACCTTTAACTATATTATTTTAAGTTGTAAAAGTAATCAATAGAGTGGCTTACCCCTATAATCCTAGCACTCTGGGAGGCTGAGGTGGGTGGATTGCTTGAGCTCACGAGTTCAAGGCCAACCTGAATAAAAGTGAGACCTCATCTCTACTAAAGATAAAAAAAAAAATAACTAAGGCTGGAGGAGGTTGCTGTGAGCTACGATGCCATGACACTCTACCCAGGGTAACAGTTGGAGATTCTGTCTTATAAAATAAATAAATAAATAAATAAAGCAATCAATAGAAGAACAAAGCTAAAAATATGAATGTCAAATATTAAAAGGAGGCCCAGGGAAACTTGAGGTAGTTAAGTGGGACAGATCTTGGACTTTCACATTAACATGCATGTGATCAAGAATTACAGAGTAACATCCCAAAGGAGAAGAATTAAAAACCAACAGCTAAATTCACAACTTCTGTGAATGAGATCAGAGTGAGGGAAAGATGAGGCAGAGATTGCACCATAACTCTCCTGTAATAGGAGACTGTGATTTACTGTAAAACATGATTTTTGAGAGGTTGATCCTGGGTTTATTTCCCATAAAACTACAATTTGTACAAAGAAAGAAAGAAAGCAACATGTTAAAACATTAAGTACATAAAATGGAATGAGAAAAAGCCATAATCAGGCGAACAGATTTAATTCAAATGTCCAAATTTAGGAGACATTACAGAAAAAAAAAAAAGACTTTGAATACGAGAAGAGAAAAAAGAAAAAGAATATTGAAAAGCAGAATATTATATGTCAAATATAAATAAGGGATAGAAAATGTTAAACACATTTAGAAATAAACTGTTTTTGCAAGCTTATTATTGGATTATTGGACATTACTTACCACATTCATGTACTACATATTGCTTTTTCCTGCATTTTCTATTATTTTCTAAAACTGAGGAAGAAATAACAAGCATCTGCAGAACACCCACCAGCGAAGTGTTTAAATATGTTTCCATTCATTCTAAGGAATACATTTATTGTAACTCACTTCCACATCAACTCTAAAGTGATGGCACCAGCAGATTTGTCTTAGGTTATAGTTAGTAAATGATGGAGCAAGAATTTTTCTGGATTCAACTGGGTTCTAGAATATGATACTACTATAGTCATTTTATAACCATTAATATCTGCAATTATATTTTTAGTTTACTAAATGATAATACCTAAATATTAACATTAAAATACAGCAACTCTTTTTTCCATGAGTTCCTTTTCCAGGGTTTCAGTAACATATGGCAAACTGTGGTCTGAAAATACTACGTGGAAAGTTCCAGAAATAAACAATTTATAAGTTTTAAATTGGGTGTCTTTCTGAATCATGTGATGAAATCTCACGGCTTCTGGTTTTGTCCCACCTGGGATGTGGGAAGCTTCTGCTTGTCCACCATCTCCACACTACCCATTAGTCACTTAGCAGTCCTCTCAGTCACCAGAGCAACATGGTGGCACCACAGTGGCTGCATTCAATTAACCCTTACTTTACTTACTAACAGCCCCAAAGTGCAATGGTGGTGATGCTGGCAATTCGGAATACACCAAGGAATAAGAAGAAGGGTGAATACAGTGCAAGATATTTTGAGAGAGAGAGAGACCAATTTCACATAACTTTTATTGCAGTATATTGTTATGTTTTTCCATTTTATTATTTGTTATTATTGTTAATCTCTTACTTTGCCCAATTTATAAATTAAATCTCAAGGTATGTGTTTGTGTATAGGATAAAACCAAGTACAGGCAGAATTCGGTACTATCCATGATTTCAGGCAGCCACTGAGGTTCTTGTAACACGTGCCCTGTGGGTAAGGGGGAGCTGCCTAGGTACAGGTACACTCGGTTACACTGTACATACCTAGATCTTCTCTAAATTCTATAGCAGGCAGAATAATGGCTTCCCAAAGACGACCTAATAAGCCTAAAAGCTGTGATTTCTTTACATATCAAAAGTGATTTTGCCAGTGAATAAGGATCTTAAAATAGAGACTGTCTTGGATTAGCAAAGTGAGCCTCATATAATCACAAGGGTCCTTGAAATCCCAAACAGAGTAGGAGATGTAACAACAGAAGCAGAAGTTGGAGTGATGGAACTGTTAACATTGAAGCTGTAACATAGAAGGGCTCGGGCGTGGAGAAAGGCCCTCGAGCTGAAAAAGGCAAGGGTTCATCTCAGAATTTTCCAGAGGAGTACAGCCTTGCTAACACCTGGGTTTAGCCTAATAAAACTTCTCTTTAATTTCTAACCTCCAGAACTATAAAAAAACAAATAAACAAAAGCATGTTGTTTTACAACCCTCTGTGGTAATTTGTTACAGTAGAAAAAGGAAGCTAAGAAGGACTCAGGCTTAAGTTTTGTCTTTGCTGTATGATATTGGGCATGATTCTTAACCTCTATAAACTTTAGTTTCTTTATCTACAAAGCTGAAATGATAAAAAAAAGTTTATTTGAACAAGGGTGGTGATCATTAACTTACAGTAAGAGGTAGGTATCATTAAAAGGTAGATGTTATTAAGTGTTAGTTATAGAGGGAAAAGAAAACAAAATTTCTAAGAAAACATAGTGAAGATTGCTCTTCACTTCCAAATGCCCAAATTCAGCTTGCCAGTGATTCTTCATAACATATTGGCTACAAGTTGAAATATGAAGGAGGAAAACTGCTCCAATATTGAAACCACTTCATGATTCGAGCTCATTCACTCCACTCCTTTAATATCCAGCCTCTTTGGGGAAGAGGCAATATCCTTGACTGTCTATAAATTTATGAGTGTAGTTGCTTTTATGGCTCTGAATGTTATAGAACCTAAGTAAATACTGATAAGTCCTCTATTCTTCTGAGAAGTTTCCACCCACATAATATTGTCCTATCATTGGAAATCCCCATGGTTTTGATAAGAATGAAGACAAGAACTTTTTTATATATAACATTTGTCAATTAGAATCAGAACAGCGTTCAGCATTTTAGCTGGAAAGGCTATAGATTTCTTTTTAAAAACCCACTTGAAGTCTATATAATGAAATTTTACCCTTATTGTCATTTGAGCACTATCAGGTAGTTTGGGAGGTTAACGTCAGCTTTCACATTTTTTTCCACCAGCTTCCTTTAACATGATTCGCATTTATAGATTAAGTGGTAAACTGAATTTTTAAAAAATGAACATTTACTGTCACCACAGTCTCCCCACATAAATAGGCCTGAAATCGAATGAAAATCACGTCCATCTTTTCAATATAGGGTTAGGTACAGTCTTCACTAATTAGGCCTGGAGGGAACAATACTAGTTCTTTCAAACCACTTAGTTACCAGTCATTTTCAGACACTCTGCCTGTACACTGTATCTAAAAAGATTTTTTTTTCTTCAGAAGCTATGTGTTGATTTAGGCTTTCTGTATACAGAATCATAACATGACAACAGTTAATCAGTATCCATGCAGAATTCACCTGTAACCAAGTGAATTCTCATGGAAAACCATGTTCATTCTAAAAAGTATAAACAATGACTATAGACAAATAATTTACTAAACAGCTCGCTCTATTCTATGGTGTGTGGATTTTCATTGGTATATGAGTTACTTTAGACACAACTTGTGTTATTCAAAACAACGATTTTGGACTCTGTGCACAGTCAGGGAGAGCTTTTCCAGGCAGCTGCGTTCTGAAGACCAGTGCCTGTCATGGCCCATCGGTGCCTGGCTCAGGTCAATGAACAGCAAGTAAGGGTAAATGTGTATGTGAGTAAATGTGTAAACGAAAAAACAGTTCTAAAATGAACATATACATGAGTAGTTCCTGGGTTTCAAATGAGGATCTAGTAGAGTTTACTTGTCTTTGCTAATATGAACTCAAAGCACACAAGCCATTTACAAACATCACTACACAAACCAATATAAAGTCAAGACTTACGACATCAAGACCAGAAGACATCTATTATTATCCAGAATTTTATCACCCAACAAATCAACAATTTTAAGTTCCTAATGATGTATTGATCATATTTTGTATAGTTTATTTGTTTAGCATAGAGAAATCAGAATTTTTTTTCTACACGATGAGAGAAATTCTGCAAATACTTTAGTCCCCATATTTCTGATAGGACAGTGATCTCTTTTTCCTAAGAACTCATGATCCTTTGTGAGTATTCTACTGACTAGAGATGCAGTCATATACTGCCGAGAGACACAGTTGGTAAATTAGCACATTAGCTTGCATTCCATTCATTTTAAAAATGTGTTTCTATCACTGAGCTAATAGAAAGCTCTCTCTTCACAAAATCCACTTCCTGAAAGGGTGAGAGATGGACAAAGAGATGATAGAAAGATGGATGGATAAACAACAGCAAGACATCTGCTGATTGAATCCAGTCATTCATTACAAGCAAGTAAAAAGTGAATGCAAATTAAGATGCCTAATATTTTATATTGTACTATTTTGAATACAATTACAACAATTTGTTTCACAATATCTATCATCTCAGACGAAGATCATTGTTGACTCTTGATCATATCCATTTCTAAGGATAACCAGCATGTTTTCATTAATATCCTACCCAATAAATAGTGATGAAATTATTAAAAAGTCATTAGAAAAACAGAGCATTATTCTCTTAAGTTTTCACTTTTGATTTAAAAAGTGTACACAAGATGGAAACTGTGTTCTCAACTTTGACCTAATTGCAATGTTGTGTTGAAGCAATACGTACTATGCCCCGGAATGCCAACCTGAACGCAGAGGTTTTTGCTTCTTCCCACAAAGGTATAAATTCAACTCAATCAATGCACCACATGCACCATGCCTTTAGAAAACAAAGAAATTAAGAAGATAAAATTCCTGTCTTCAAGTTTTTAGCATAAAGGGGACATTCTTACATTTCTTTTTTTGAATCATTGAAGACAAAACAGGTTTTTGTTTGTTTGAAAATTTGACCCTTCCTTCCTTTGGGAAAATGAAGTCTTTGAAGATCGTCTCATTATCTCTCTGTTCGCTGGGTTTTCCTCGTTTTCATGACTATTTCTCATGATAAAGGTAAAATCAATAAATATAAACAAATTATGGTCTCCTTTCTTAGATTATTTATTCCTTCCCCTTTTTCTTAGTTGGGTTTCATATTTTCCTTCCATCCTTAAACCAAGCCTTGGTCTTTACCCCTTTGTAGAGATAGACCCAGAGAGTCACCACCCCCCACCCACATCTTGATCCTCCATGTTCCCAGGCAGGTTCAGAGGCATTCTCTACAGCAAACTGCGGAAGAGTTTCCTATTAGATTCAGCACAACATGTCAGGCCTCAAGGAAGTTTCACCCTCTTTAAGATACTACCTCTCCACTCAAATAATCCGGACTGAAATCTAAGGCACTGGCATTACAGTCAGACTTTAATTCTGCCTTTATTACTTCCTATCTCATTCTGAACAACTTCAGCTTGTTTATTTAAATAATGATGCCTAAAAATAAATTATCAAAGAGGTGTAGAAAGGACAGATATAAGGTATGCAGCCCTGGTGGGTACCAACCTCTCTTTTATCTTAAGGCCAAGGCAAAGAATCCTATAAAGCCACCTACAGGGGACTGCCTGACGGTGTCACATAAGGAACAGCAACCAAGGTGGCAATACACATCCTCATTTTCTCACTTATTCCTAGATTATGTAGCATGTAAGCGATATAGGTCTTCACTATGAAAACCAACATACAAGGCCAGGTGCGGTGGCTCACCCCTGTACTCCCAACACTCAGGGAGGCAGAGGCAGGAAGATTGTTTGAGTTCAGGAGTTGCAGACCAGCCAATCCCTAAAAATAGGTGGGCTGTTGTGCCTGGCGCCTGTAATCTCAACTACCGGGGAGGCTGAGGCAAGAGAATCACTTGAGCCCAAGAGTTTGAGGTTGCTGTGAGCTATGACACCACAGCAAACTCAACCACAGGGCAACTGAGTAAGAACTCTGTCTCAAACAATAAAGAAAGAAACAAAGAAAAAAGAAAATAAAACCAATGTACATGGGTCTCCTTACAAGGGGACTGCAGAACTATCTGTGACTGTAAGATGAAGTCTTAGAATCGCTTCTGAATAATTGAGATGGTTGGTAAATGACCAAATTAACTAATTAATTAGTCAACAGATGTGTTCTGGATATTATAGAAACTTTGGAAATATTTAAACAAATTAACTAGTTAAAATATTATTTTTGTGGTTTTTATATAGAATGTTAATTTAATCATCTTTTGAGAACTAGAAATAGATTTGGGTTACCATCCTGAAAAGACTGTCATTTCTACATTTTCTAATGAAAATATTTCCAAGTCATTTCTTTATGTTCTATTTCAAAATAAAACAATGCATGCCTAAGTATGTCCCAGACAAGATACAACATTAAATATAAACTTGAAATGAAAACCAGGTAATCCAATAACCCAGAGAAAGTTATATGTTGTTCAGAAAGCTGCACTTTCAGGGAAATAGGAAAGGGATTTTCTAACATAATATCTCCAAGTATATGAATCATCAAATTCTTATAATATTCCCATAAAACTCTTCAAGAATTGTGCCATATTCAGGCCCCATACACCTTCAAATACTTTTATTTTAATGCTTAGTAGTTATTCAATGCATTTAACATCAATCCTATACTTTTCTGTTTATTTCTTCAGTAATGATATAAATATTATGTTGAATTTCAAACAACCAAATTAAGATCTCAGATACGTATAAAATTAGCTTACTAGATATATGAACTCTAGACTGGCTTATAAAATTTTGTATACTTTTGAACAAGAAGAACTCAGCAATACCCAGTTAAGAAATGTATTTTATACCTCTCATAACCACTTAGTCAATTATATTCATAAGACGAAAAATTTCACACAACTTTTTGTGACCCTTTCTGACTTACAACACTTAATTCTGCAGAAAAAGTAATAATTCCATTAGTTTATTCAATTAAGCCTTTTTCCATTGTTTTAATGAGATCAAGAGATGAAATTAAATCAATCTCTTTATGGAAAGTTTGCAAACATTTCAACTGCAAATATTTTAAAAGCAGCAAAAGTAACTTATAGAAAAGAAATTATCTTCACAGTGCTCCACAGTTTTTTTGTTTTGTTTTGCTTTTATTTTTTTTAATTTATTTTATTTCTTTATTTTCTTTTTTGAGACAGAGTCTCACTTTCTCGCCCTTGGTATTTTTTTAAAAAAATTTTTAACATCCTATTGAAAAATATAGAGGTAATTATCACTTCTTGAGCTTTTTCAGAGTTCTTATATCTTATTAATATTAATTCAATGACATAGAGGTGTCTGTAAAATCAGACACAGTACTGAAATAAGTTATCAAGGTAAATGTTAGAAGAACATTTTCTTTTTATTTATTTATTTATTTATTTTTTGAATTATAATTGTGTACATTAGATCACTCATGCAGTACAGTGTGCGGGCTTCATATACAATCTGAGATAATTTCATCCACCTGTTCGACATAAAATTCGTGAGATTTTCTCATTTACTGTGTGAAAACATCTGTGTTCTGCATTTAGTAGTTTTCTCCTGACCCTTCAAAGATGCACCTCAAGTGTGATCTCATCCTTTATCCTCTTTCCCCCCACCCTCTCCCTCCCCATCCTTCCCTCTCCCTTTTCTCCGTCTTCTTGTGCAATAACTGGGTTGTAACCTTCACATGAAAGATATAAATTTGTCTCATATTAGAGTTGTATACATTGGATACTTTTTCTTCCATTCTTCAGATACTATGCTAAGGAGAATGTGTTCCAGCTCCATCCATGTAAATATAAAAGAGGTAAAGTCACTGTCTTTCTTTAAGGCTGCATAGTATTCCATGGTATACATGTACCATAATTTATTAATCCATTTGTGGATCGATGGGCACTTGGGCTTCTTCCATGACTTAGCAATTATGAATTGGGCTGCAATAAACATTCTGGTACAGATATCTTTGTTATAATGTGATTTTTGGTCTTCCGGGTATATACCAAGTAAAGGAATTAAAGGAATGGCCAAGAACATAGTAAGTATAGCAAGCAGACAGCCCTCAGAATGGGAGAAAATATTTGCAGGTTATGCCTCTGACAAAGGTTTAATAACCAGAATACACAGAGAACTCAAATGTATTACCAAAAAAAGAACAAGTGATCCCATCTCAGGATGGGCAAAGGATCTGAAGAGAAACTTCTCTAAAGAAGACAGGCACACAACCTTCAAACACATGAAAAAATGCTCACTATCCTTAATCATCAGAGAAATGCAAATCAAAACTACTTTTAGATATCATCTAACTCTAGTAAGATTAGCCACATAACAAAATCCCAAAACCAGAGATGCTGGCATGGATGTGGAGAAAAGGAAACACTTCTATATTGCTGGTGGGAATACAAACTAATACTTTCCTTTTGGAAAGACATTTGGAGAATACTCAGAAATCTAAAAATAGATCTGCATTTTAATTTTTGAATGAATCCATCAGCTGCCTGCAGGCTGGTCTGCACGGATCACACAGACATCCTGTGACCAGCCAGGCTTAAGCTGCCTGGGCTAATTTAAGGTTTGCGAATTTACTATCAGAGTGGTGGGAGGCGGTGTGGGAAACTGGGCTGGTGGCCAGAGCTGGCACCCTGCCCAGATCAGCTCCAAGTCCTGCCATGGCAGAGAGGCCTCTGGCAGAGCTGGGCCTGGCCTGCGTGGACCACCCAGAAGACAGGGGCCAAGGCACCACAGCTGCCTGGCCCTCCTGCCCCCGCTGCTCCACCATCCCAGTGTTGGGACTCACCAGCAGCTCGGCTGCAGCTCCCTCATTCAGCATCCTCATTGCCCTCCAGACGCGCCCTCCTCGCTGTTTCTTTCTCCCTGCCCACCAGCTTGGAGGTATAGTGGTTTGAAAATGGCCATGGAGGAGCCTCAGCGGTTGCCCTGGTAAAGGGAGCGGTGGCCCACCTGCAGCACTATGCCGGGGGAAGGTCAGGCGGCCCGCTAGCACTGTGCTAGGCCTGGCTGGGTAATGCAACGTCTTGACAATGCAAGGCCACAGTGTTCCCTGGCGGCCAGACTTGCAAATCCTGAACATCACTGGGTATCAGAGCCGGCATCTTCTAGTAAGCAGAGGGTGTGGGTCACCTGTGTGTGGTGAAAATGCCACCCTAGCCTGAATAGTCTTTATACAAAGCTAATATCTCTTCTACCCATAAATGTGAGCAATTTGTTTCACACAATCAAAAGAAAGTGAATGTTTTCCTGCATGCATGTGATAACCCTGCAGAATAAATACCCTAGATCCTTTGATCTTTGCCCACATGTTATAGTGTCCAAGCCCACCACTTATCTGGCTACCTCCTTTAAAGTAGAGACATTGTAGTTTCTCAGTTTTCTTAGTAAATCTTGTACTGAGAAATGATCATGTCAGATTAGGGCTGAGCACTGACATATACCTACTTCCCTGGACATAGCCACACAGAACACTGGATATCTATCAACAGAGTTTATCATCACATTAGTCTTTTTAGCAACTGAGTCCATATTCTCCACTGAATAAAGAAGCACAATACATTTTCTATAATCAATAAGTTTGTAATATTCATATCGTACTGAATTCAAACAGGAGGTTTACAGGGCAGAGATCAAACGTATCCTAATTAACATTGTTAAAATGATCTTTTTTATAGTGAAATAATAGAGAAATTACTAACTCATAGTGTTTCAGTAAGGACCAAATCAACCTCTCTTCTTGCTTTCTTTCTATTTCTCTTTCTTTTACTTGAAAGCCTCTTCACTCAATCCTCAATCCCAAACCTAACCCTAACCCTACCTCTATCCCTACCTCTAAAAAATCAAAAAACACTCTCCCGACTTTGTGGATATCCGTTTTTACAAACCACGGAGGTGCCTGGCAGACCAAAAGGAAATGTAAATTCTCTCTCTTCACATTTCATCAGCTTCGTGTCTTTCAGAATTTCTTCCTTTAGTTCCTGAGTGCCATGGGTGAACAGTGGGATCTGTCTTAAATCTTGTCACAGGAAAAGCTGCTGGATTAGTTTTCACAATCCCCTGTGAATTTGGGAGCAATTACCTTTTTTTGTCCCCCTCAAATTTAGCAAATGCTTCACCTCAACCGTGGGTCTTCTTTCTTTCTTTGGGATCCCACAGCACCTCCCTACCTTTCTTGCTCTTTCCCTCTTTTACTTTCTCTAATCTCTCCTTCTAAGATCAAATTAAGGCCATACATTTCTACTCTAATCTTTTCTCACCCCACATGGATCATCTACTGAGCTTTTCTACCCTAACCAACACCACTATTGGTTCCCTAGCTCCACCCCCCTGAGGTTATATGATGAGATCCCAATAGGCTGTATGTGCTGGGTGCTGTACTTCAGGAGAGGAAGCCCCTCCAAATTATTATATGAATTCAAGAGTTTGTAAGATAGTGACAGTTTTCCCTCTTCTCCTTCTAAGAAAGAGAGACAAATCTTGGCTCCGTAGAATATACCAAGATTCTATGGGAAGAGTAAAGTCCTGGAATATAAATAAATATCTCCAGTAGAAGATAAGAGAAGCATCTCCTGGTTTACAACTCCTGGGATGTTTTCTTGCTCCATGATTTTGTCCCCTTTGATATGTGAATACATACCTCCAGGGAGATTTCCATAGCTCTTTAATTATCTATTCAGGCATAGTCATAATTGACCTTCAAAATACTGTTCTTTAACCCAGATATCAGTAAAATGTGCTCAGAATGTCCTTTGTAGAAACACGAAAATACTCACTAACTTGGGCTGAATGTAAGTCTTTT
>CAUYON010073842.1:0-41146 GCA_963573935.1 Arctocebus calabarensis | reverse complement strand
TCCTGCCTCCGCCTCCCAAGTAGCTGGGACTACAGGCGCCCGCCACAAGGCCCGGCCATTTTTTGGTTGCAGCCGTCATTGTTGTTTGGCGGGCCCGGGGGCTGGATTCGAACCCACCAGCTCAGGTGTACGTGGCTGGCGACTTAGCCTGTTGAGCCACAGGCGCCGAGCCTATAATATTCTTTTTAAAACAATCTTTTCTCTTTTAAGTCAGTATGTCTTGCCTCATAGCAAAAATAATACAATTAATTTATTTTTAAAAATTGACAGTTGATTACTAGATAACTGTGTAGTTTGTTGTTTCCCTTCGAATTTCACACTTTTATTAAATTATGTTTATTGAAAGAAGAAAATAGCTTTTCACAAAGATGTCCAGTAAACCAAAAATTCATTTTATGAAACTTACTTCAGGAATTCTAATGTTCCAGGGCATGATAACTTTGTGACCTAGAATTAATTGAAGAATTGATGTAAGAATCATCATATATAGAAAAGAGTGAAAGGACCTGATCTCCGAGGTCAACAGACTTTCAGGGTCAGCCTGTGACACCGTCTAAGCTAAAGGCCTCCCAGTTCTGTTCCCTGCTTGATCTTTTGATCTCTGCTCAGTGTTTCAATGTCATTACCTACAAGTAAGAAAGAAAGGTCATTTTTTTTTCTTCTTGAACATGTAAGCTCTTTAACTTCAGTCTGCCTTTATTTTTTTGTGGTATCAATCTGTCTCATTCCGTCGTTGGTAGTCTAGAATGCTCAAACTGGAAATAGGGTCTGAGCAAATAATTCTTTCCAGGAGACCTAAGTCAGTGGCTCATGTTCATTTAAACATTCATTTCGCAGCCAGGTAGAACTTGCTTTTGCTCTCAATTCCAATTATATTTCAATAGATGACTCAATCAATTACTTAACTTTTCTTCACATTTGGTAAATGTAAAATAAAATTGCAATATTCTTTTTTTACTTTACATTCTTTTTTGTGTAATGACACTCCTTATCTCTGTCAAATGTGTGATTTGAACTAACTAGTAGTGAGAAATTCATGATTTTGGTAATAAAAAGGCATTAATATTTTCCCACATACACATATTAGCCGATACATAGGTGATTTTTATGGCAAGCACTTTACTCTCATGTTCATTTTGCAAAGAAATGTTACTGTATCAATGTCATTTATGAATTGAAATTTTGCAAGTTACTCTAACAATCTATAAATAATGTTTAACTTTAAGTCCTGTGGTGTCATCAGAAAGAACTATGGGCCTGCTCTCTTATCTAATCTCCAATTATGCCACTGCAGTGCTCATGTAGACTGAGGGGAAAAGGCAGGAATGATGAAATGAAAGGATTTCCAGATGGGGACCAACAAGGAGTCAGCCCTGAGTGGGGAGAGCTCAGAAGTAGCTCTGAATGGCCCCATTCTCTTGACCAGAAAATCCAAATGCAGTTCACTCCAAACAGAAACTGTTAAGGGTGGTGTAGAAGAGCTGGAAGTAGAAAATGGTCTTGGATGGATGTCAAGTTCAAATTTTCAATGAGCACAAAAAAATAAAATAGCTCCAGGGAGCGTCATGACCAGGATGAGCTGTAACACTTGCGGGGCAGATGGCAAAGTGCCTGGCAAAGTTGTCAAATGACGACGAACCTAGAGATACAATTGCCAAAGCAGGCGTGAAGACAGTTTTTGAAATGTGATGAACATTTAATTTGTATATAGGGCATTTTGAGTCATGTAGTGATCAATAGAAGGGACTGTGGTCTTTTACCTCATGACCCAAATCAAAAAATATCTGAAATCTTCTGGTAACTGTAAATATCTACTTAACTGTTACACAATGTAAAACTTAAAAACAGTAGTTCCTTGCACTGAGTCATTCAATAAATGTCTTTGCATGAATGCAAGAGAAGAATGGATTAATGAATGAATTCTACTATGATTTAAATTTATCTCACAAGGTTCGGGTGTTGGGGAGAAACTTAATCCCTAAAGGCATTTTCCCTAAAGTGGGTGAGTTACTTAGTTACTGCAGGAACAGGCTTCTGATGTGTCCAGTCCCCACTCCTCTTCATTTTCTCTCTCCCCCTCTCTTTCATCCTTTCTTGCCTTTCCATTTCCCACCTTTGGACAATGCAGCAAGAAGGCCCTAGCTGATTGTCGGCCCCTTGATCTTGTACTTTGAAGCCTCCAGTACCAGAACCAAATAAATATCTGTTCAGCATACATTACCCCATCCCAGGTATCATACCTGTTATAGCAACACAAAATGGCTAAAACATACAATTCATTGTCCCATAGGCAAAAGCAAACAAATGAACTTTATATCTAATTTTCTTTTAGTGCTGAGTTTAAACTGTGACTCTGGAGTTCAGTAACTGCTAAAAGGAGTTGTAAGCATACAATTTTATTAATTTATGATTCTTTATTTTTCCATATATATATTAAATATTCTTGATTTATAATGACAAAAATAAGATTTTCTGTGTGCTGATCCTGTCACAATTTTTTTCGTTTGTTTGTTTTTTGAGATAGAATCTTACTATGTCACCTTAGGGAGAGTGCCATGGTGTCAAGCTCACAGCAACCTCAAATTCTTGGGCTTAAGAGATTCTCTTGCCTCAGACTCCTAAGTAGTTGGGAATACAGGCATCCACCACAACACCTGGCTATTTTTTTGTTGTAATTGTCATTGTGGCTTTTAATAGGCCCGGACCGGGTTCAAACCTACCAGTTCCAGTGTATGTGGTTGGCAGACTAACCACTGAGCTACAGGCGCTGAGCCCTTTTCACAAATTTTTATAGAAGTTCCTACCTGAACTCTCTAAGTTAATCTTTTATCTTTCTCTCTGGGGAACCATTCTTCAACCTAAAAGATTTACTTCTTTGAGAGAAATAATTACATTAAACCAAAGACAAGGCCTAAAGTTATTACTATGAATATCCTTGTGGACTGACACCTAGAAAATCATAGCAGAAAGATTTATAAACATTATTGCCATTTTGCACTGTATAAAACTTGCAATTTGGTTAAGGTCCACATTAAATTCCTGTCCTTATATTCAAATCTTAGTTATATTTTCTTCTTGGCTTCTTTAAAAGCTTCTTTACATAAAAACTCTATGACTATGAATCAGTCTACCTTTGTACCTCACCATAACTCCAAAATTGCTTTTAAATAGGTAAATAGAGGTAGCATCTTAGATAAATAAAAGAAATAAAAGCATCGTGTCATATGATTTGTTACTCCACTGCAGAATTACATCTTATAACTTAAGGAAAAGGCTTCAAATGAGTTTCCAAGGTCATAACGTTATGGTGATAAACTTTTGACACAATTCACTGCATTTTTGCTTTGTTTTTATAATGAAATATTCCTTTTTGTGACAATAAAGTATTAACTTATATCTCCTATGTTTTTAAAAGTCATTACTGTATACATAAGTTGAGGAGCATACCTGTATCCAGAATATATACTACTCTTTTCACAACTGGATTTTATGCTCAAACATCTTGATAAATGATTAAACTTTTGAACATACAGGTTTTTCTGCCCTAAGAAGTTTGAAAACATCACTAATAAAATAAAATTTTATTGAAATACTATTATTATTATAGCTTTCTATCTTTCTAAACATAAACATATATTACACATATAAAATAGTTCCAAAAACGATCTCAGCACTGCCTTTATGAAAATATCAATGTAGGTTAGGTTAAAATACTTTAATAATAAGTTTAAATTTAATTTGTTCATTTGAAGTTATAAATAAATATGTATCCATCTTATGCAAGCAATAATTCTGTAGATGTGTCTATGGGAGAATTAGAGCTTGTTTTCTTGAAATTTCTTGATATTTTAAATCGGGGCCCTTTCCTTAAAGTCAAATCTCCTTATGTTTGACAATAGACATTTTAAATTGTTATCTCTAACAACCTGATGAAACAGGACAAATGCAATATGTCCAGATATTGGTATTTTTTTAAGCTGAAATCTACATGATCATGAAATGATTATTCCCAAGAATATCCAAATGTTGGTTAAGAATTGATCACTCCTTTGTCTCAAATTTGATAGTTACTTCAGTGAGAAATGTCCACTATTTATTTGATGGTCAATTTTTAGAACAAAAGTATATAGTAACAATTTTATTTTTTGTTTTCTCAGTGATCAGGTAAATCATCACGGAAAAGGGAGATACAGGATTTCTGAGTTAGCTAAGCTTGAGATGAAAAATTATTATTATGAAGAAGTGAGTACGTGCTCTTAATTATGATAAAACTTAAGAATACACCCTAAAATAAATGGCACTGTGTACACTATGGCAGAATAGCTCCACACTAATCGGAATCCCCCCTCTCTTTCAATTCAGTCCTCACTACCAGTTACAGGAAACTTCTAAGAACAAGCCCCAAAATAGTGATCAAGAAATTTTATACAATAGTATGTATGAAGTCTGCAGAAAGCTCTGTGCACAGTGTGTATAGAAGGGTTGTTGACATGTGGAGAGTTACCTGTTAATCTCCTTGTATGGTTCCTGGGAAATTTCTCGATTAACCAAATTTGCTGATGCAAAGGGCATTCTTCAGTTTTTAAAACTGTGACAGCAGCTGGCAGCATGCTACAAAGGACCCATGCAGTAATCACCAGCTCACTCTATGAAAGCCAAAAGGAAAACCTCTTTAGAAGAAGCCCTGAAGGGTTTCATGTCTCAGAACTGCTAAGATTTTGCAGTTAGAATGATTTTAAAGAAATTTACAAGGAAAACTTCATTATGAATCTCTCCTACACTATATCCCCTGAGAAACTTATCAATGTTTGTCAACTGCAACAGAAGGCATAATGCTTTTTTATTAATAAGGTTCTTTTTTTTTTCCAAAGGGATTGTTGTAAAATACCATGATTAATTGAAGATTTCTTTTTACTTCTGATTTGCCTGATTGACACAAGTAACCCTTGTTAATTTCCCCAGATGCCTAAAGCAGCAGTGGCAAAAGAACACAAGACAATGCATTATTTATTCTGATATTCAGTGGTCATTTCATCTTCATCACAAGTATTAATTTAATGAGGTCACATTACCATGCTTCCCGCCGACTCTGACATGGGGAGTGTTGATAGATTAAGCACATTTACTCAAATTCACATGTAGGTGCTAAAAACTTTCTGTTCATTATGCTATGCACAATATTTTTCTATTACCAGTTGCATTAGAAAATAATAAAATAATTGTGCCAAAAGTTAGAAAATTTTACTAAATGTCTCATATCTTTAGCTTATTGCTATTTAAAATAATTTGTCCAATTAAATGGCAGATTTAAAGGTTAATGGACTTGGTAAGTTTTAGCTATACATATTTGTTTAGGAAACATAATATTTTTGTGGATATGTGTTCTAGATCTTAGCCTTGTAACTCAAATACAAGACCATTGTGTGCCATTTTGTCAGTAATATGTTAAGTGTTGTAGGATCTACTAAAACTGTATTAATCTTTAATTAAAGATGATTTAATCCATGACTTAAATTCTAGACTCTTTCACTACTTCCTTGGACTTGCATTTTCAGTTAATATTTAAGTATATGTATATTAGAAACATAATATTTAAGAAAATGTAACTATAGATATTCAATTGAAGATAGTCTCAGATGAATTTTGGAAGACTAATTTTTTTTTTTTTGTAGGGACAGAGTCTCACTTTATCGCCCTGGGTAAAGTGCCACGGCACCACACAGCTCACAGCAGCCTCCATCTCTTGGGTATAGGCAATTCTTTTGCCTTAGCCTCCTGAGTAGCTGGGACTATAGGCACCCACCACAACGCCCGGCTATTTTTCTGTTTTGCAGTTCAGCCGAGGCCGGGTTTGAACCTGCCACCCTCAGCATATTGGGCCGGCGTCCTACTTGATGAGCCACAGGTGGCGCCCTGGAAGACTAATATTTTTGTAATATTTTTTCTTATCTTCAAATATAGGCTCCAAAATACTTGTTTCAAACCTTTAAGATCATTACTAATAAACTAATATTCTCAGAAAGTATAGTATTATGTTAATTATAAGGATCTTGGATTTTGATGAAACTGGGAATATGTTCCCTAATTTTTTCAGATTAATATGAAAGTACAAATTTTTAGGTTACGTTGTTTTTATTTCTAAGGTACAGTTCAAGTGATAATTGAGCTCTTCACTCACGGGATGTGCTGAACACCCTCACATTGTGCACTCGAGGTGAGATCTCACCAATCACCCTGCCTCCTTTCCCCTACTCTTCTGTAGACTATACTTGTGTTTTTCTTTAGTGTGAGTGTGTAGTTGCTTATATGTTGGTTTCACATTAGCACTGAGCACATAGGATCCTTGTTTCCATTCTTGAGATACTTTACTAAAAAGAGTATATTTCAAATCCTTGGTAAACAACAACATGTAAAGTCTCCATCTTTTCTTATGGCAGAACAGTACTCTATGGCATGCATATGCCTGTTTATTAATCCATTCATGGGTTGATGGGCACTTGGGTTGCTTCTATGTCTTGGCAATCGTGAATTGAGCTGCAGTAAACATTCTAGCACAAATGTCCTTCTGTTAAAATGATTCATTTCCCCTGGATTTTAGATACAGTATTTTTAATTATATCTATCCTCCATGTAATTCTCAGCATTAACTTTATAAAATATAGATCCATTCATATTGCTCTGCTCTTATAAAGTATTAATTGCTTTCACTCATAAAGACTAATTCTTCCCAAGGTGTGACTTTTTAAAAATCCTAATGCCTTTGTCTATACAGTGTCGTTTGCTGTCCTAGCAGGTCTCTGGTTTTATTTTCCTGAACCAACCTGAAAAAGCCAGTTCATTTATAACCTCCTCCATGACTCTTTATGAGACATCCCACAACCTTTGTCTCTGTCGTGCTCAAAAGAACCTTGAATGTCACACAGTACTAAGTGGTGATACTGCATTGTGATTATTTGCCAGCAAGCCAGGACTGACCATGAGCTCCTCCAGGACACGCAGGACTTTGCATCTACAGAGCCCACGGTAGTGCCTGGCACAGAAGAATGTGTAGATAACTGAATCCAATGAGGATTACCTAAAAACGTCATGTCCAAAGGTAGCTGATAGGACATTTAGTGGAGTTTGTGACAGGATCATCTATATTAAACAGAATAAAGAGGCTTATTAATATGAAAGTTAGCAGCTAGCTGCTGCTTCATCCCCTATCACAGGAAATATGGCCCCAGGCTTCCTTGTAAAGTCCAGATAACAATCTAGGATGCCAGTCAGTGAGGAAAGACATTCAGGAGGGAGATTGGCCTGGGATCTGGACCCGTGAGCTACACTCCAAAATTCATACAGGCCCAAGAGCTCAAAGGTCAGGATGAAGTGCACAGGCTTATTCTGCCCCACGTGGGTGAGCTCTCTTGGGGAGCTAAGTTAACTATGTCCTCACTTTACATGCATGCTTGCTTCACCAGAATTCCTGTACCATAAAGGGTAGAAACGGAATCCTAAAGTTTAATAAAGATACAAATGCTGGTTGAAAATTAGAAGAGCTAAAATGTGTTGAATGTCCTCAGAGTGCCAGACACTGTTAAGACTAACTTAACTAAGCTCAGAAGTGCCATTCGAAGCATATACTGTCTTCTCTGTTTCATATTAAAAGATTGAATATATATTTATTATCCATGTAAATCAAATTAGGTGATATTTTTCTTTCAGATGTACATAGTCTACTTTCTTGCGAGTCTTGCAGCCATGCTACCCCATATTTTAGTGGGATTTCAGCTTTCTATAAATGTTCCCCAAGTACTTCTAGGTGCCTCCCAGGAAAATCACTCTTTGCTCACAAACCAGTCTTCATGTTATGGTCCCCTAGTGTTTGCTTTCCTTTCTTCCTTACTTATGACTCATCCACATGCCCCACTACACAAGGTGAGGTGCATTGTCTCTGGTACTTAACAAACTTTAAATTCCCAGAGCAACGGAAGATACTGGGTAGTTGGACTCCTTCTGTGGGACTCCTCCTTGGGGGCCAGGTCTTCTCCCTCCATTTACTTTCCTTGGCTTGCAATACCTTTTGACCCAGCGAGGGTGGAAACTGAAGGAGGAAGGGGAGATACGCAGACACTGCAGGTGCTTCTTCCCTCTGCTCCAGCCTTGTCCCTGATATCCCATGATTTTCACCCCACCTATCTGGGCTTAGCACCTATAGTGCGTCCATTCTTTTTTCTCTCACTTGTATAATTCCTTCCATTTTACAATTCATCTCTACCCTTTTTTTGATGATCTAAGCCCCAGCTTGTACTTCTTCCATAATCCCTTCTCTGGTTAGCTCAAGCCTGAAGAAAGAAAAGAGGTCTGGGGAGTTGAGGTAACTATTTCCAAATGGATTTAGAGGGAACACAACCCACTAATCCTGACAAGTATTTTTAGAGCATTATCATTATCATTCAACTCCAATAGGTTGAAGTTTTCTATTAAGTTTAAAAATATATACTTAATAATGGACCAGTTTTTTATAATATTGACCCTTATTTATAAGTAATTTCTTTTACTTTTTCTTTTTACTATATAGACTTCATATGAAGTCCTAAACGATTACAAATTATTTTCATTTTTCTCTTTCTGAGTATATAGGAAAAAAAACTAAGCAGCTTCCCACTTTTCATCTCAACTAGCGTCAACAGTAGCTAGTAACATAATAATCTAGTTAGAAAATTACACTTTGCAAATATATCTACTAAAATTGTATGCTTGGAAAAAACATTTATGTGCAACTTTGATATATAACTAATGAAATGTCACTGATGCATTTGGCTTATTTTGGTTTAGGTTTAGTGTAATTATTTGCTAAAGAATCAGGGCTATCTACTTATAGCGATCACTGGGAAAAATAAGGTAATAAACACAATATAGGGGAGTGCTTACTATATGCCAGAGACCGTTCTAAGTGATTCACATTTATTATTTTTTTTAGTCCAGATCTAGTAGTTCTATAAAGTAGAAACTAATATTATTCTCATTCTATAGGAAATGCAATAAAAAAACTCCAAGATTTTTAAATGCCTTGTCCAAAGTCTCAAAACATGAAAATAATCTGGTGAGAAGTTGAAATCAGGTACTATCAATGTAACCTCCCTAGAAGAACTTGCACGAGTGCTTGCATTTGTTTTGATGGAGATTCAATTTATGTTTATTTACAATATTTTAAGTAGCATTTCATTTAATACTAAAATCAGTATCTTCATGAAATATTTTACTATGCTCAATGCTCAAAGATAATTTTATAACTTCAGTAATTTAGAATAAGAGCCCACACACATTTTAATGACTAATGTATTATAGTTTATTTGTACTTATTTTTTATGTCTCAAGTAGATTGAAACATTATTAAATTGAATAAGGTTATAGAGGCTGATTAAATTTTACTACTGTCCTATTATTAGCCATATACATAACTCCATCATCTCGATAAATAAAAGAATATACACAGTCATATTTCTAAGCAGGCAGTGTGTTAAATGGCCTTGAAAAACTTTTTCTTTAGTGTTAGGGTTTCAAGCTTAAGAGGAAATGAGAGCAAGATATGTCCGAAAATGTACTAAAACCAACACATCAGTAATGTATTATTGAATTTCAACTATATTATTAGCATACAGTTTAGGGAAAAAGTTACCTGAACATCAGAGCTGGCTCAGGATTTGGGAGCATACTGAAAGCTAATAATATGACATTTGTAAACCTGATATTCTTCAAGTACTTCCTCTACATGCAATTACAGGCTGAACACAAGTTGGGCTGTGGTTGGCTAGAAAAAGTGCTACATACTTCACTGCTGATGGCCACTTTAGCCACCTTGGAGGCACTCCCCTTGGGAAGCTATGCACTGAATGCCAGTGTCTAGTCAACCCTTCAAAGCAATTTTGGAACTATTTTTTGGGAATGGCCATCGTAGCTGTTATCCTCAGATGAGCTATGACAACTTAGTTCATTAATTCATCCTATAAAAAGTGCTATACATCTCACTGCTGAATATCACAGTAGTCACCAGATGGTCAAGGGGAGTACTTTGAAGGTGACCATAGTGATATTGAGCAGTGATTTATGTAGCATTTTTTATAGGATGAGTTCACAATCTTAACTGTCTGATGTTGCATGTCAATCCTACTCAGAAAACTAAGTTAATTGATTCATCTTCATCAAAATGTAGGTTAGTTAATATTCACTGATTTTCTTTTCTATTTTTTATTTTTGGGGATTCATTGAGAGTACAAAAAGCCAGATAATATTGCATTTGTTAGGTGAAGTACCTCTTATAATTGTGTCCCACCCCCAAAGACGTGTTTCAAAAGTCTCCATGGATATCAGCTGCCACCTATGTGGCAAATCAAAGCTGTCTCTTAAAAATCTACACATACCCAACCTTGTCCTTAATTTTTCTCCCCCACTGGTGGAATTAAGAGTTCACACATTAAATACACAAACACTAAGTAAAACTGATTAGCACAAAGTAAGGATTCCTGCATATTTTTTGGAATACCTAACACCATAGATAAGCAAAAAAATGTCCTCACAAGATCAGCATGTGGCTTGCCAGCCAAATGTTTGGCCCCTCTGAGACAGTTGATTTATCCATCACCTTAAAACTCAAGAATATTTCCTTTAGATCCTAACCTGGATGACTTGGGGCTTAATCACAGTATATCTTTGAATTATTTAATATTAAAACCCATAAATGGCTACCCATTGCTCTGAAAATGAAATCATACTCTTTCACCATAACCTCCAACACTCCAAATGATCAGACTTCTGCTTGTTTCATAAGAATCTTCTTAGATCACTCTTAGAGTAAATGGCCATTTACTCTTTCAAATACTCCGTTTTTTATCAATAAAATGGAGAAAATAATGCCATATTATTTTTTTTATTTCTTTCAAAAAAGGATTTCAAGTATCTTTTAAAGTGCATGGTATTATGTGATATGTTAGAAATATATGAATGAAGTATAAAGATAAGACACAATCTGGAAAGAGGTAATATGAAAGTAAAATTGGAAGTTCCTATGTTAAATAGTTACTTAAATATAAACAAATTTCTTTATAATCTCATTTTAATTTTAACTTTTAAAAAATAACTCATAAATATAAGAAGATAAATAAAAATGCTTGTCCCATGATACTCAAAGTTTTGGGGGAAGTAAGGTAAGAAATATCGAATAAAATAATTAATGTGAAAGAACCACAGAAACAATAAATATGCATTCATTATTAGTAGCATTATATATGCTTTTGTTGAATAGTTTTCTCCATCAATTGTAGTTATTTAAATTATTTATCAAATGTTAGTATATAATTTTATTTTTTTATGTTCCCCTTTTCATATTCAACTGTATTATCTCCCTAAGGAGACTCTGAAAAGCAGTTCTTTCTTTCTTTTTCTTTTTTCCCTCCCTGCTCATCTTTTCTCTAGTAAGTTTATTTCCCCTGGAACAATTGTGTCCTAACCATGTGGTAGATAGCATCAGAGAGCTAGCTACCAATGCATTCAGGTCTCAAGAGAGCCCAAAATTATAGAATGGGCTTTGTAAATTTTAAGATATGGAAGACAGAATCTGTGGCTTAGAGACAATTCCCTATGATGAATTTTCAGATTTGAATTCTTTCCTGGATTAATGAGATAAATAGACTTGTCTGAGTCCTAGGCTCACATATTTCCATAGAAGTACTTTCCAGATACAAAGACAAGTTTTTTTGTACAATTGTACCCTATTTAATGACTCAAAGGAGGCTAACATCAACAATATAAGAACAAACATTGAAACATATGTCTATATGTTTTTTATATGAACACCACATACTTTAGCTAACTCATCTGGTGCATAAGAAATGAAGAACAATCTACCATAAAGTTCCCCAGCATAAAAATATGGTTTTATTGTTTCTACAAATAATGGAGGTAAGAGTAATGGCCAAAGACTTAGCTTTGGAATATACTTTAGTATAAGTTAACACTTTGAAAATAATTTTTTATTTCAAAATATTATGGGATACAAGTGTTCTTGTATGGATAAATTGTAGAATGTTGAAGTCGGGACTTTTAGTGTGCCCACCACCAGAACAATATATATTGTAGCAGATAGGTAAGTTTCTCACCCTCCCCTATTCTTAGGTTCCAATCTCCTATACACGAATTTATGATCACATGTATCCATTATTTGTCTCCTACTTATTAGTGAAAACATGTGGTTTTGTTTATCCATTTCCTGAGAAACTTAACTTATGATAATGGTCTACAGTTCCATCTCATGTCATTATACATTTGTCAAAATCCATAGACTGTATAATGTCAAGTGTATGAACCCTAAGGAAAACAATGGACTTTGATTGCTAGTGATGTGCCATTGTAGGCTCATGAATTTTAATAAATGTACCACTCTGCTGGGGGAGGCTATGCTGGTGATGGGGTGTATGGGAGGAACATAGGGACGCTATTTGGATGAAACTGGAGAACAATATCCTAACTTGCTACAAAAGACATTTCCAAATGTACACCCCTGTTTTCTTTGTCCATCAATTAGGGCACTTAGGCTGATTCCATACCTTTACAATTATGAATTGTGTCACAATAAGCATTCAGATACAGGTGTCTTTTTGATATCGTGACTACTTTTCTTTTGGATCGACTCCCAGTAGTGGGATTGCTGCATCAAATGGTAGGTCTACTTTTAGTTCTTTGGGAATTCTCTATACTGTATTCTTCACAGGAGTTGTGTTCCTTTATAGTCCTAATGAAAATGTGTAAGTGGGAATTATAGGAAGATGGCTGACTACTAGCAACTCTCAGCAGAGGCTCCTGCCCAGATGGAGAAAAACTGGACAGAAGCTGTCTCTATGAAGCCAAAGGTGGGTTGCTGAGCCCATATAGAAGTTTGGCAAGGTGTGACTCCAACCAATAGCACTCAAGGAAACAAATTACAGGTACAAAGTCTATCAACTAAAGAACAGGAGATCTCTCCCCCAGGTGGGGAGACCTGCTAAGGGTTCTCAGCCAGCAGCCAGGGAACAAAAGACCTCTCATTTTATCTCATTGGGGAGAGCCACTAAATACTTAGTCTCTTTCTCCAGAGAGATCCCACTTATGAAACTAGACAACACTCTGCAGGGCATACAATTGTACAAATATTTTCCCCCACAATTCCAAACTCCCAGTCCACTCTCCCCCCCCCCCACATGGCAGTCTGAAGTTATTCCCCCTGCAGAGCACAGAGTGCTTGGTCTTTTCCTGAGAGATCTGGGGATAGTGTGGACTGCTGAACATCAGGACAGAATCTGTGACTAACGGGGAAGAAAAGGGGTGTAGGAAGAAAGGAATACTCAGAGGGAGCAGGAGCAGTTCCCTGGTATAACTATGCCAGGCCAGTGGTGGTTTTGACTCTTGGGCTATTGTCTGTTGGGAGGGGTCAGATAATCCCTGGCTCTGACCGAGTCTGCAAACAGGAGAGTGGTTGCCCAGTGTGGACTGAGTTTGGTGGTCAGGGCTGGTCCCTGGCTCCAACTGGGCCAGCAAGCAGAGACTTGTTGGGTATGGACCAAGACCTGAAGGCAAGGATTTGGTCCCCTGACCCCAATAGAGCTGGCAAGCCTCCAGATATGGACTGAGACCTGATCTGTGGGCAGAGGCATGGTCCCCTGGTTCCAACTGGGTCAGTGAGCAGAGGCTTGCCTGGTATAGGTGAGACTGGTGGGTGGGAATGGTCCCCTGACTCTAACAGAGCCCATGAGCAGAGGCTTGCCTGATGTGGACTGAGACCAGCAGGCAAGGGCATGGTCCTCTGTCTTAAAACAGAGCCAGTGAGCAGAGGCTTGCTGGGTGTAGACTGAGACTAGTGGATGGGGGCTTGGTTCCCTGATTCCAACTGGCCTGGTAAGCAGAAGCAGATACCAGAGTGGACTGAGTCTGAGAGGGGGACCCTCACTTCAGTTGTGCTGTTGGAGACCCTTGGATCCTTCTCGGTTGAACAGGGTTTGTACTTCTTGAGACAATTTGATTGGAAGTCATGTCTGGGGCTATGTACCTGTGGACACTCTAAGGTTGACCTTTGAAGTTTTGTAACAGAACAGAACTGAAGGGTTGGGTGGGGTGCTGCAGCTGTCTGTACCTCTCCATAGCCAAGATTTAAACCTCAGACCAAGGCTTGTTAGGATAGGATAGAAGTTGGCTGATTTCAAAACAGAGCCAGCTTGTGCTATCTCACCAATTAGGTCCTCAGAGTCTCTGGCCAAAACTCTGAAAGGGGCCTTTGTAAGGATGTAGGGAATAAGCCACAATTACAAAACCTAGTGCGTTTGTAAGGGGCTGATTATCTCTACTACTTGGGAACCCCAATTCAATCTCACCCTACCAGTTCTAATAAACAAACAGTGGAAAATAAATGTGGTGTGGAACCAACAGAAGAACTCTGGCAACACGAATAATCAGAGTAGATCAACTTCCCCCCCCCAAAAAAAAGGATGACAAAGGAAGTACAACTGAAGATGCCAATCAGCAAATGGCTGTAATGTCAGAAATTGAATTCAGAATATGGATGGCAAATGAGATGAATAGAAAGGAAGAAAAGTTAGAAATTGAAATCCAAAGAGTAGTTTTAATGTTGTCTCAAGAAATTAATTCAAAGACAAAGTCACCAAAGATATAGATGTAAGAGAAAAGAGATAGCAGAGCTCATGAAAATGAAAAAATTATTTGAGGAGCTCCAAAATACAGTAGAATCCCTCAGTAATACAGTTGATCAGGCAGAAGAAAGGATCTCTGACATTAAAGACAAAGCCTCAAACATGCCCAAATACTCAAAGAGGCAGACAAATTAAGAACAAAAACTGATCATTCCCTGCAATAGTTGTGGGATCACTCCAAAAGATCAAACATTCGTCTTATAGGAATTCTTGAACAATTCCAAGAGTATGGTCCTAAAGGTACAGATACTCTACCTTATGAATATCTGTAGAGATTAAGGAAGTGAATTTTCCAAGCATTCCAGGAGATACAGAAATTCACATAGTAGACTGTTTTAGAACCCAGCAAGAGTTAATCCAAATGAAGCGTCTCCTAGACACATTGTGATTAACTTTGCCAAAGTTAAGATGAAGGAGAAAATTCTGAAAGGGGCAAGATGTAAGAAAAGCATTACCTACAAATGGAGAACTATCAGAATGACTGCAGGTCTCTTAGCTGAAATATTTCAAGCCATTTGAGTATGGTCATCGATCTTCAATCTCCTAAGGCAAAGCAACTTTCAGCCCAGGATCCTGCTAAACTGAGTTTCCTGTGTGATGGAGAAAGCAAATAGTTTAATGACATAGACATGTTGAAGAAATTTGCCATAACTAAACCAACTCTCCAGAATATTCTCAGACCCATTCTTCATAATGACCAGTACAATGATCTACCGCCAAAGTAAACTTACTCAGAAATTTTTGAATAAAACCCAACTTCCATAGTGGTGAAAGGATTAAAAACGTCCCCTGGACATTTGAAAAACATAGCAAAAAACATTGTTTGGCTAGTGTTAGCCAAAACACTAGCAGGCTTATCAATTCTCTCAATGTGAATGGCTTAAATTGTCTTTTAAAGAGGCACAAGTTGGCTGACTAGGTAAATTCAGACAAGATACCTGTTGAATACAAGAATCTCATTTTACCTTAAAGGATAAAAATAGACTCAGGGTGAAGGGATGGATATCTATAATATAGGCAAATGGAAATCAGAAAAAAAAGCAGGGGTTATAATTTTATTTGCAGATACAATTGGCTTTCAACCAACAAAGATAAAAAAAAGTAAAGATGGTCACTACATATTTGTTAAGGGAAAAACCCAGCATGAATATAGACAAGAGATTTTGATAATTAACATTTATGCATCCTATCAGAATGCTCCTCAACTTATAAAGGAAACTCTAATGGATATGAATAGCTTGATATCATCCTGCACTATAATAGTTGGAGATTTTAACACCCCTTTGACAGTTTGGATAGATCCTCCAAGAAGAATCTAAATAAAGAAATACTAGACTCAATTATGGCCCTAGAAAAAATAAATGGACTTAACAGACCTCTACAGCACATTTCATCCTAATAAAATTGAATATACATTCTTCCCATCAGCCCCTGGATCATCCTCCAAAATTGATCATATCTTAGGACATAAGTCTAGCCTCAGCAAATTTAAAAGTATCGAAATTATTCCTTGTATATTCTTGGACCACCATAGAATAAAAATTGAACTCAACAGCAACAGGAATCTTCATACTAAAAAAAAGTCATGGAAACTAAGTAATCTTAGGCTGAATGATAGCTGGATGAAAGATGAGATTAAGAAGGAAATCACCAAATTTTTGGTACAAAATGATAACGAAGACACATATTATCAAAAGCTGTGAGATACTGCAAAGGCAGTCATAGGAGGAAAATTTATAGCATTAGAAGCCTTCATTAAGAGAACAAAGAGAGGAAGCCAACAATTAATGGATCATCTTAAGCAATTGGAAGAGGAAGAACATTCCAACCCCAAATCTAGCAGAAGAAAAGAAATAACCAAATTAGGGCAGAATTAAATAACATTGAAAACAAAAGGATCATTCAGAAAATCAATGAAATAAAAAGTTGGTTTTTTGAAAAGATTAATAAAATTGATAAACCTTTGGACAATCTAACCAGAAACAGAAAAGTAAAATCTCTAATATTGTGTATCAGAAAAGATACAGGACAAATAACAATAAACACTTCAAAAATTAAAAAAATATATATCCTTTATAATTACTACAAAAAACTCTATTCCCAGAAATATGAAAATCTGAAGGAAATGGACCAAAACCTGGAAGAATGTCATCTCCCTAGACACAATCAGAAAGAATTAGAAATTTTTAATCACTGAAATAGCATTAACAATACAAATTCTCCCCATTCCCCCCCCCCCAAAAAAGGCCAGGACCAGTTGGCTTCACATCTGAATTCTATCAAACCTTTAAAGAGGAACTAGTACCTATACTATACAATCTTTTCCAAACCATAGAAAAAGAAGGAATATTTCCCAATATATTCTATGAGGCAAATATCACCCTGATCCCCAAATCAGGAAAGGATCCAACAAAGAAAGAAAATTATAGATCAATGTCTATAATTAATATTAATGCATATCAATGCAAAAATATTCAATAAGATTTTAGCAAACAAAATTCAACAACACAACCAAAAATATGATCAAGTTGGTTTTATTCCAGGGTTACAGAGTCAGTGCAACATATGCAAATCTATAAATGTAATACATCACATAAATAAAATAAAAAACAAATACCATATTATTCTCTTAATGGATGCAGAAAAAACTTTTGATAATGTGCAGCTGTTTTGGTTTCTGTAGTCTTGTAGTATAATTTAAAGTCAGGTAAAGTGATGCCTACAAATTTGTTCTTTTGGCTTGAGATTGCTTTGATTATTCAATCTATTTTTTGTTTGATATGAAGTTTAGAATTATTTTTTCTAGATCTGTGAAAAATGATGTTGATATTTTGATATGAATTGTGTTGAATCTCTAAATTACTTTTGATAGTATGAAGATTTTAAACATTGATTCTTCTAATCTAAGAACAAGAGGTATTTTTCCTTTGTTTTTGTCATCTGTGATTTCTTTCATCAGTGTTTTATAGTTCTTGTTGCAGAGATCTCTCACTTTCTAGGTTAAATATATTCCTAGATTTTTTATTTTCTTTTCAGCTGTTATAAAAGGCATTGTATTCTTGATTTGACTCTCAGATTGAATGTCATTAGTGTATAGAAATACTATTGATTTGTTTACTGAGTTTTGATGAATTTATTTATCAATTTTAGAAGCATTTTGGTGGAGTCTTTAAGGTTTTCTAGATTCAAGATCATATGATCAACAAATGGATAATTTGACCTGTTCTGATTTGAATGTCCTTTTTTTCTTTCTTTTACCAGATTACTACGCTTCTGCTAGTCTTCTGTATTATGTTGAATGGAAGTAGTAACAGAAGGTACTGTTTTACTGTTTTTGTTCTAATTGTTAAAGGAATGCTTTTAATTTTTCCTCATTCAATATAATGTTGGCTGTGGGTGTGTCCTGTACAACTTTTATTATTCTGAAATATGGTCCTTCAATGCCTAATTTTTTGAGAGTTTTTACCATGCAGGGTACTGGATTTTATTAAAATTTTTTTCTACACCTGTTGAGATGAGCATATGGTCTTTGTTTTTACCTCTGTTTATGTAGTGATCTGTATATGTTGAACCTCCCTTGCATCCATGGGATGAAACCCACTTGATTGTGGTGCATTATCTTTTTCATGTGCTATTGAATTCAGTTGGCTCCTATTACTTTGAGGTCTTTAGTATCTATTTCATAAGGAATATTGGTGGGTTGTTTTCCTTTTTTGCGATTTCCTTTCCTGGCTTTCGTATCAAAATAATACTGGCTTCTTAGAATGAATTAGGGAGGGTCTGCTCCTTCTTAATTCTCCAGAATAATTTCACTAAAGAGGTACCAGTTCTTTGTAGGTAAAATTTGGCTGTGAACATGTCTGGGCCAGGATTTTTTGTTGTTATTGTCCTTGGGAGATTTTTAATTACTGTTTTAATCTGTTGTTATTATTGGTCTGTTCTGAATTTCTATTTCTTTCTGATTCAGGGTTTGGAGATTCTGTGTCACTAAGAATTTATCCATTTTCCTCAAGGTTTTCTATAATAGCATGTATGCATAGAGGTTTTCATAATAGTAGCAAATGATATCTTTGGTATTAGTTGTAATTTCTCCTTTTTCATTTATGATTGAACATTCTCATTTTTCTTCTACTAATCTAGCTAGAGGTCTACTGAATTTATTTATATTTTCAAATGACCCTAATCCTAATCTGAACCCAACTTTTTGTTTCATT
This sequence comes from Arctocebus calabarensis, assembly GCA_963573935.1. Lineage (NCBI taxonomy): Eukaryota > Metazoa > Chordata > Mammalia > Primates > Lorisidae > Arctocebus > Arctocebus calabarensis. The sequence goes on along the minus strand of CAUYON010073842.1, from coordinate 22,215 downwards.
GATCCTTTGTAATTTTTGTTTATTTGTTTCCATTTCATTTATTTCTGTCCTGAACTTTGTTATTTCTTCTGCTAGTCTTTGATTTGCTTTTTTTCTAGTTCCTTGAGTTGTAGTATTACTCTTTTTCTAGTTCCTTGAATTGTAATATTAGGTTGTTAATTTATGATCTTTCTCTTTCAGAAGTAAGCAGGCTACAAGTTTTTCCCTTAGCAAAGCTTTTATCATATCCCATGAACTTGGGCAGCTTGTATTGCCTTTGGTATTTAATTTGAAAATTTTTGATTTTGATTTTCATCATGATTTTGTCAGTAACAAGGATCATTCATCAGCATGTTATTTAATTTTCGTTGTTTCAAGTACCTGTGTGGTTTTGAGAGTTTCTCTTGTAATTGAGTTTTAGTTTTATTTTGCTGTTGTCTGAGAAGATAGGTGATATGACTTTGATATTTTTTTTAACAAGTGAACAGTTTATCAAGGATTAAACAAAGGTATGATGTGATACAGTACAAGCAAGACACTCAAGATAGGTATAATAGTACTACTCACACAAAAACTTAAATTTCACCTCAAAAAAAATCACAAGACAAAAGAGAAAGTAATTTCACTGTTATAAAATAAGATATTTCATGCAAAGTATTAAAGAGTTAATACTTTGGATCAAGCACTTGTTGTGTGAGATTCCCATACTGTGATGTCTTGGTTTTTAGAAAAATATCAAAGAGATCCAAAATCTAGGAAATGCCTAAGAGGATCCAAAATCTTAAAGAAATAAGACCAAATTTCTTGATTGTCACTTTACAGGATAGAAATGAAAAAGCTATGATCACTGCCAGGCCTGGATTACATAATCTATCTCTGAAATCATCATTTTTAACACCCTATTGAGTTTTCTGTCGTTACTAATGGAATAGTTGCTATTTAAATCTCTTCTCTCTTTTCAAGACTTTTGAAAACTTACCTCTATTTGACTCTTTACTTATTCCCCTACTTCATTGACTTATCCATCTGGCTATACTGAAAATATTAAGGTAATTTAGTAGAGCTCCTACAACTTTACGTCTAGCACAGAAAAAAAGAAAATGCAGAAAAACTCTATATCATCACTTGTATTACTTCATATGCAAAAGATGAATCTTTACCATCAAGGACAAAACCTCAAACTGTATTCTTGATTTTGTTACATATGTACTCTTTCAAGAACCTGGCTGCAACCACCATCTCATTTTTTTTAATTGCATTTTCAATCTTCTAAAGTTTGCTTACTGCTTTTCTTGTCTGAAAATACACTTATGTCTTTCTCTCCAGAAAGAGAAAGCACAATCAAATTTTAATCGAAGTATTGAGTTTTCTCTTTGATGTTCATTTACTGTTATATAATTTGATCCCTTTTTTCTCAAATGTATTACAATGAACACAACTTAAACATTCTTTTACTATTACTGGAATTGCTTCACATTTCAGGTTAAAGAGATTTTACCTCAAAAACCTTTTTTTAATGTTTTCCTGTCCCCATCTTATAGCTATTGTTGCCTACTCTAATTGTTACAGCCAATATCATTAAGATCATAGAGGATATCTTATTTGATTTTTACCAAAAAATTTACTGTAAAGTGGGTACTATTGTCTTCTTCTTATAATAGAAGATGTCAAAGAATAATAATTTCCAACATAACCCTACTGATAAATTGAACAAAAATTTCATTCCAATTTATCCATACAGTCAACCAAAAGAAAACAACCTATCAATTTAAATAAAGTGCAGAAGAAATGTAAGTTAACAGTATATTATAATAACAAAAACATTTACTTAATTTTAAATTACCATCATAAAAAGTGTAGTGTCACTTTCGAGAAAGAAAACATAGAAAAATTAGCCTCTGTACTTTTAATGGGTCAAATAGTTTGGGTAGATTTTTAAGAGGATTCTACTAACCAGGAACTAAATCAGTGAGAGCAAGGATGATGTAAGACCTAAAAGTTATATCATTTGAAGAACATCTTGAGATAGGAAGAACATATACCAGAAACACAGACTTTAGGAAGATAGAGAAGAATTTTGCAAATGACCAAGGGCGAGAAGCTACATTTGATTTAGATAGTTTAGGAAGTAGAACTAGGACTAAGAATTAGTAAATACAAGAAAGCAAATTTTTCTTTAAAAAGTATTTGGGTTGTTAAATTTGGAAATATCTAATCCATAGGTAGTTATTTCCTCTCATTGGAAGCACATTATAAATGCAGGGTGACCTATTACTACTAGCATGTGGCAGAAGAAAGACCCTTCCTAAAGTGAAAGTTTCCAATATAATTTAAAATAATTCATCCTTTAATAGATAAATCATGCTTACAGTAAAAAATGAAATCAGTTTCAAAATATGTAACCCAAGAAAAACTCTCCTTTCTACCCTGTCTCCTCTCCAGGCCCCGTATCTGTTTCCTAGAAGCTATATTACCAGTTTCTTATGTGTTCCCACACACTCCGTGTCACCACACATTTTGCAAAATTGATAATATGCTCCACAGATTTTTCTGAGTCTTCCTTTTCACCTTAGGTCAGTGATTTTCAACCAGTGTGCCATGAGAGGATCTTACGTGTGCCACCAAAACTTTTAAAGCTCATTAATTAAATTATTCTCAAAAGAAGTTCAAAGTACAGCAAGTATATTCTCTTTTTTACTCTATTTCTTTTTGATCAACATAATTTAAGTGAGCTATGAAAGTTTAACTGTAGGTTCAAGTGTGCCATGAGAAGAGAAAGGTTGAAAATCCCTGCCTTCGATAACTCCATACTTACACTTAAGACATTGTCTCATTCATTTTAGTAGCTAGACAGTTCCTTTTAATATATGAAGTATAGTGTATTTGACTAGTTTCCTATTGTAATAATCTTACCAATCTTTTGTCTTAGTCTATAATAAACATAAATGCAACTTTTGCTGATATTGGTATCCAGGTTAGAATATCTATAGTATAAATTCCTAAAAATGAAATTTCCAAGTTAAGGGGAATGAGTATTTCAAATTTTCAAAGATATTTATTCCATATAGATTTTTACATTGTCCCACAAAAAAATGTATAATTTAGACTTCGCAAAAGTGTAGTTTTTGTTTATCTTCAAACATGCAGATGAACATCTTTTCATATTTTAAAAATTATTTAAATTGTATTTTATTATAATTTCCTTTATGTCTTATACTATTTTGATATTGAGTTATTCATCTTTTTCCCATCAATTTGTGGGAGTACTTCATATATTAATTACATAAGTATTGAGCTGTCATAATTGTTCTAAATGTGTTTCCAAGGTTTTCCTTTATTTTTAGATTTTGTTTACTACATGTAGATGCTAATTTTTATTAAGTCAATTCATCAGTTATTTCTCAGATAATTTCTGGGTTTGGTATTAGTTTAAAAAAGGCTGCCTCCACATCCTAACAATATAATATACACAGAGAAAAGTCCATAGAAGTCCACAGGAAAATTGCAGCTCTCTGTAAGCTACAGGGAATGGCCTTAGAAGAAATCAAATCTGCTGGCACCTTGATCTTGGACTCTGTCCCTCAAAACTGTGAGAGAATAAAATTATGTTGTTTAAAACACCTAGTCTGTGGCGTTTTGTTATGGCAGCCTTGGAAAACTAAGACAGTCAGGTTTGGTAATTTGTGTGTTTCTAGGAATTTTTTCCTTTCATCTAGGTTATCTGATTCATTGTTATACAATTGTTCATAGCAAATTATGCAAGTTTTCTTTAAACACATTTGGCTTATTTTTAAAAGTCTTTTATTTTATTTATTTTTTTATTTTTTTCTAATTAATTAATTTATTTATTTGGAAGGTGAATGAATGTATCAATGAACGAACACAGTCCCCTCCGGGGCAAAGTGAATGAATGCACCAATGAATGGGCACAGTCCATTCATGGAATTGAGGCCTAGGAAATCCACATGAAACTGACCTAGGCATAGGGAATGGGGGTTCCACATTTAGTCCCATGTGCAAAATGAAGGAGACACCGAGGCACAGGTGACTCCTCAGCAGTTGTCCGGCCTTTTTGGCTATTGGAGCCTCCAGTGAGAGTTGGAGGTCCCCCTCCCTGCCAGTCATCAAGCCCACTGGTTCTTCAGTTGGCTGCCACAGCACCGACACTGCCAAAGGGGAGGCAGCAGTTCTGCCACCTCCGCTGAGCTGGCCAGGGCACCAAATGTCCTGCATCAATTCTCCCTCTCTGAGTAGAAACCCCAACTGATGTTAGGGAAAAGGGGCGAAGATTCGATCTAACTGCTTCCTGCTGAATCGGGTGATGATAGAAGGGGGCAGTTAGGGTTTCTCCAGAGGGAGAGTGATACAGGGGTTCATGGACTGGAACCATCTTTATTGCATGTGGCTTGATGACATTTCTGGAAAACACAAATCTCATTAGTATAATCAGTAATAGGCAAAGGTAGAGCACCATCAGGTCAGAAGCACTTATTCAGTGATGGTAAAAGAAAACCATATTAGGAATTTTTTTTTTGCTGTTCCTGAATAATAACTTCAAACTTTCTTTTGGCTCACAAGTGTAGGTGGTCTGTGGTTGGCTGTCTTCACTGTCTGCCTCCGTTTAAGATGGAGATTTCCAGGATTTTACTCGTGAATGATGTATGCAGGAATCAACTCCTATAACTTTAACAGCTGTAGAATAAGACAAGATAACAGGAAAGGGGACTTCCCAAGTTGGGGTTAGGGAAGGTGAATTAGAGGGAAGAGTTTTGATCATGACTAGATCTCCAAGAGGGAAAAGTTCCTGTTCTATTTAGTATGTCCCTCCCCCAAAAGGGGAACAGCATTTTCAGGCATGATTAGGGAGGCATGAGAGAACAGCAAGTCATTCTAATTGCAGCTTCAAGGCTGGGAGAAAAATTTGGTAACCGGCTGTCCAGACACCCCCTGTATAGTTATGGATTTGGTGGATAAAAGACCAAGGCTAGAGAGAAGTACAGAAAAGGTTGCTCCAGTGTCCAAAAGAAATTTTGTCTCCTGGCGCTCCACTATAAGGCAAACCTGGGGTTCTTGAGGGGTGATGACACAAGCTGGAGCCATAAGAATTTGCCCCAGGCACCCTCAGTCCAGTTTGGGCTCCAATGGAGTCACTGTCCCAGGAGGCCTTCGCCTCTGGGGACAGGTCAGCCTCCAGTGGTCACCCTTGCATTCTGGACAGGGGCCAGGTGGCTTGCCCAGCCAGTGGGAGCACAGGAGATTTTTAAGGCAGTGAAACCATTCTACATTCTAAACACATTCTAGTTATCTACACGTCATATGATGCAACAATAATGGATATTTGACAGCCTACATTTGTCCATAGTCATACAATGTACTTTTGTCCCTTGGTATCTGTGGTTCATTGGTTCCAGGACCCCCATGCATTCCAAAATCCACGCAAGCTCAAGTTCCATAGTCAGTCCTGCAAAACAGGATATGAAAAGTCAGCACTCTTTAGCCAACATGAATATTTTATTTTCTATCTGCATTTGGTTACAGATGTGGAATTTTTTTTTTTTTAATTTTTTTAGAGACAGAGTCTCACCTTATCGCCCTCAGTAGAGTACTATGGCATCACAGCTCACAGCAACCTCCAACTCCTAGGCTTAGTTGATTCTCTTGCCTCAGCCTCCCGAGTAGCTGGGACTACAGGCTCCCACCACAATGCCTGGCCATATTTTGTTGTAGTTTGGGCAGGGCTAGGTTTGAACCTACCACCCTTGGTATATGGGGCCAGCGCCCTGCTCACTGAGCCACAGGTGTTGCCCCAGATGTGGAATTCTTAAACACAGAAGACCTAGTGTGTTTGAAAATAATCCTCCTATGGAACTGTGCTGGACCTGCACAGTTCACCCTGCCTACCCAAAGTCACCTGCACAACACAGAGCGAACCCAAATGTCAACAATAGACTTTAGTTAAAAAAAAAAACTGTACTAACATTCATTCATTAATTGTAGTACATGTACCATAATAATATAAAATATTGACAGTAGGATGGGAGCGGAGGACAGTACAGTAGGGCTGTAATTTCCTACTCAATTTTTCTGTAAACCAAAAATTTCTCCAAAAATAATTAAAGATACCTGCCAGTCTCATAACCAAGAGTGGCCTCAAGAGATATAGCAACTAAATATAATGTATTATTCTGATAGGATCCTGGAATAGAAAAAAGACATTAGGGAAAAACAGAATAAACAGAAAAATATGAACTTTAGTTAATAATAATGTATTGAAAAAAAGAAAATTAAAAATGTGTTGATATTGATTCATTAATTGTGGCAAATATATAACACTGAATGTAAAATGTGATAGGTAGAGGGTATATGGGACCTCTCTGTACTACTTTACAATTTTTCTGTGGTTAAGAAGAAAAAATGATTTATTGATCCTAATTAAGTAAAGAATAATGCTAGTAACATCAAAAGGCACATACTAGATTTCACATATTAATACAGTTATTGAAAGCATATATTTAAATAACAATAAATTATTCAAGAGTTTTATCTAAATTATAAAGCAACACATTATAGTATAAGATTTAAATAATGTACATGGAAGATGTGTATGTCATCAGAGCAAAATGAAAATATTATTTTTAATCTAACTATATTATTTGGTAAATATAAATACATCATTTAATTCTTACGCTCAAATCTCTTGTTTTCATTTATATTAAACTTTCATGAGTAACTATTTGTTCATATTGTCTGTTTTGATAGGACTATATATTATTGAAATCTCACCTTTCTCCTGCAGTTAGAGGTATGCGTTGCCTGCAAATGCAAATAACAATTGACATTCCTAGGAACCATAACTATCACAGTTTTGCAACTACTTTCATCTGACTATCCAGTACATATTTTTATTACTAATGCTGGGTCCCCTTCAAATTATTAAAAAAATAGTTCCCCCTCCAAATATTGATTTGCCTTTGTTTTACTTTCTGTGATAAAATATTCGAGAATAGTTTTACTTGGCTCAATTAATATGGCATCTGTTCTCCTCACCCATAACTCATTCGTCATGCAAAAGAGAAATCTCGCTCCTGCAGTGGTATTGATCCACATGGCCCTTTTGGTTAGAAGTAAAGCCTCTTTAATTACTTTGGCTGACTTTCATCTTTTACAAAGTCTTAGGCACATTAGCTATCTTGATGTAGTATTCTCATTTCTCTCAAATTTAGATGCACCTCAGTCACGAGAGATTGATTGACTGTCTATATTCTTGAGAAATCATGGCCTACCCCAGTTTATAGGAACTCCGCTTAGCTCAGAAACCCAAAAGAGCTTTCTCTCTGCTTCTCCTAGGGTTTGATAACCCCTTCCTTTTCCTTCGCCAGAGGTGTTTTGACCTTTAATTAAAAGGAAAATTTGTTGTCTTCCTTTCAAAAGACAGCAAATAATGAACTCATTAAAATGAGGTTAGTGTTCAGGCCTTAGAGCAGTAACAGTTGAAGTCTCATTAGCAGCTAACAATGCAGAACACAGCACATAAATAAACGTAATATGGCAGAGCAAAATGCCTCGGCGCATTAAATTTGAGCAGAATCAAATGTTTACCATTAATGATGTCTGGGGCATGAAGTTTTAATGCACTTAATAAAGAAAAGCAAATTGCTTCCTATTACCCATGAAATGTTACCACAGAAATTGCCCCCAAAACTGTATTATGCAAATGTAAGATATGTTAGCAATTAACAAAGATACTGTAGAAAAAAAAAATCTGTCTTGCTTGCCACATGCAACAATTAGGAAGAATAAAGACAGCTTGAATTGTAAAGGTGATTCTAGATATTAATGTAAAATAATGTAGAAGGTAAGATTTTTTAAAGGCTCTGTGTTATCCACGGCCCAAGGTGAGAGATATTTGCAATGTCAAATTAAAGAGTCAGTTAATGAAAGATCAGCCCTTTAGTTAATGAATTTTTTTTAGGAAAGAGATTCTGTGGAACACGGAACATGTCTCTATCAACAGGCCACCTGTCCTGCATGTGTTATTAAATATGTAAATACCCAGGAAGGCTAAAGACTTATTTTTGCTCACATCACTTATAAGAATGTCAATTAAGTGAACCATTACTACATATAACTTATTACCATTGTCAGTAATGCACTCCTTGCATTGAATGAATGGCCATAGGAGATAAAATTTGAAATCAAAATCCCAAATATCTACTTGTTATCTACAGAAATCCCTGTCTGTAGTGGTGCTTGGACATTTTTGTCCGAGCTATTCTAGGAAAAGCTTGTCTGCTAAAGGTATGCTGAGAATCTCTGCACTCTGGAGCCTGTCTTAACACCCCAAGACTGTAAAACTCTGGCTCAACTTCAGGTATTTCCAAGGGATATCCACAAAGAAGTGGAAAGTTTTATAAAAATGGGAATAGAGAGTATACTTTATGGGCTCAATAACTATTTTGGAACTGCTACAACAAAACATGCAATGAAATAAAAATACAGTATAGCTGATAAGTGAAGATGTTGACTGGAAAGATTGATTCCTAATCAAAATATGAGCAGGAAGTACTTCTAGAAATTAAAGGAGAGAAAAATCAACAATTACTGAATATCTTTATTCTAATCCTGCCTTGGTATCATACTGAGAGAAAAGATGAAGAATTGGAAATGAAGATATTCTTCATGAACAAAGGTGTAAACAAGAGTCCTAAGCAAGAATATCAATATTCCATCTTGATTCAGGAGGTGGCTACTTGGCGAGTCACATTTTTAAGGCCTAAAATTAGACTTGGAGTAATACTAAAGAATATTTTTTTATCCTTAAGTAAAAAGTAATTTTGTTTATTAAAACAACTTAATAGTTATTTTGATAACATTTTAGTAACATTAAGATGTTCCAAGAAGTATAATAACATGTTGATCACAGTATAATTGCTATTTCTAAATGAATTTAAAGAATTCCAAAATAATAAGGAAATGATCTTAATCTGAAGCTCTTTAGGGCTAACAAATCCTGGAATAATAGAAATTTTTCCTTTGTACTAAATGCTTGCAGAATACTAATGCAGTTATTTGACTGAATATGCATAATTGCATTTTATATAAAATCACAGCTATTATATTTTTCCATGTGCATTGCATAATAAATAGGAGACTATATACAATAGAAGAGGGCATGACCCCAGGAAACACCTCTACCTCTCAAACATTAGCCATTCAGTTAATGTTTTTTTCTAAAAAAGTGTATCGAAATCTCAGGCAAGTAGATGTGGGTGTTGCCAGCTGACACTTTGAGGGAAAAGTCCAAGATTGTCCCCATAAAACATTCCTTATGTTAATGCAACTTGAGAACACCCCCAGGGATGTATGTATGATGCAGTGTTTTCTAAGTATTTTGAATATAGAATTATTTTTTCACAGACTTATGAAATGATATAGACTTGATGACCTAGGGATCATTGCTTGGAAAACACTCTTCTGTAGTAAGGAGTTCTTTTGCTGGTTATCTCCTGAAATTTTTTATGAAAATTTAATAAGGAATTGAGGCCAAACTTCCTCACTCTACAGGCCTCATGCCATTTCTGAGGGTGGCCACTGATTCTGTACCCTCTCTGGTGATTCCCCAAGCAGCATGAACCATTTCTAACAAGTGGGCCCTGCAATACCAGAGCCAGGTCGATGCATAAGTGACTTTCTACAGTTCCAGCCTCACACTGAGCCTGGGACCCAATTCAGTACAGAGCCTTACTGAGAATTCCTGCAAACATTCTGAGTAACAAACATCTTTGCTTTTACAATCACCAATAAAGTTTTGACTTTGCTATTTTTGCCTTTGTTACTTGTGCATGTATATGATTTTCTGGGCTATTTTATTTCTTATTATTTCCAAAGCCATCTTTTAGTCATTGAGGTTACAATAACTAATTTCATATCACTATCCTTAAATACATAGTATTTTTTATTGGGCAAAAATAATCATAATGCAAAAAAAGCAACATTCACATTGTCAGATAACATAGTTCTAATTCTACCTCACTGTTATTCTCTCATTTACTTAAATACTTAGGCCTGGGTAAAATCAGTCATTTTTGTTATTACCATATAGAAAACTTTTTTATAAATAACCATGGCACACAACGACTTCTGAAGTTTAAATATAAGTTTATCTTTTTACAACTCAAAAATGCATGTTGGTCATGATAGGGGCTCAGAGGAGTAAATCAAATAATATAATTGACATTATATTATGCCAGTGGACAAAATAATTCTATTTGAGGAGTCATAATGAGGTCATATTTGACTCAAATTTACTAATTTGATTAGAAATTCCGATCAATTCGGTAGAGCATGGAAAACATAGAAACAGAGGTAACAGAGAGAAAGACAGAGGGAAAATGTAAAATGATCTACATGGATTAAAACTAAGGATACAGTTGAAAGAGAAATTAGGAATGATAAGAACTGAGCAATAGTTTACCCTTCTTAGACTTTGTTTCATCCCAGGAAGAAAACCAGCATTCCAAAGAGAAAATAGAAGCAGAAGCCCATCTAACATACTTTCAGAATGAATTAGACTTGAGGCTTAGAATCCTGTGGAAGGAGATGCCAGGACAGGACACTCTTTAGTAACCAAGTTCAGAGCACAAGAAAAATCTACCCACACCCACTAGGAAGGAAGTCAAAGACATGGTGAGAGTTTTGCTGATGCAATCAAGTAAAATTTTCGACACTAGAAATGTACTCCAGTTTAATGACTTATGTAACCTTCATTGTGTTCTTTGATAATCAAGCAGAAAATGCAAACCCTTCCCATACACGAGTTAACATTGTTTTATAAGGTCAACCCAATTTTCAGTTTTTCTCTTCTCTTTATTCATATCTTTAGTCATCATCAATGTTTATTCAAAAAGCAGTCCTTGTAGTATGAGACCACTCCCTGAGCATGTATCTGATGTGTGCTATTTATGTTTTAAATTTGCCCTCCAAGCCTGTCTAACAGCGTTTTGGACTTTGAGCTCTGTCTTTCCGAGTAGGAGCTACATGGAGGTTTCAGCACCATACTAATGCTGTTATGGGGAAGAAATGCTGAGTGTAGCAGTGGAAGTGTTGCTTTGTCCCTCAAAACCCTTCCCGTGTCACCGAATGCTGGAAATCTAACTCTTTAATGAAGTCACATGCCACCTCACTTCTCACACCTGTCCATCAACAGTCACACCGTGTACCAGGTCCCATTCCTAGTGCCTCTGGTGGAAGCTCTGCCTTTATTATGTCTAACTGGAACTACTACAAAAAAACCCTCCAACAATCTCCCTCTTTTCTCTCCAATTTTCCTACAGTTTCCTCCGAAACTAAGCAGAGGAATTAATTTAATATTTAAAATCACATTTTATGTTAGCTGAAGTAGATTTTGGTATATTAAAATGATAACAAGGTCCCTCCTGACACTGAGCCCGGTTGTAACTAGCCCCTTTGTCTGGAGCAGTCGCCTCACATTCCCCATTTGAAGACTGATTGGTCTCTTGTTTTTCTTGTTCAGCACAATGGCATAGCTATTTTTCCAGAGAGGATTTCATTGATTTTATTGTCTACCCTCAGGAAATTTAGGTACTCTGTATTAATTTCAATAAAAACACATACATAATAATTTGTATAATACTACTAATAATTATAATTTGATAATTATTTGATTGATTTGCTATGCATATCATTTGCATGTCTGTAAAGAATGTAAGGTCCCAGAAAACAGAGAACTTGCAATTTTGCTTATTAGCAAATAAGTTATTAGTACTTTCTAACCTATGAGCCAGAGTAGCATTTTTAGCCTATCTATATGCATTATCTTCCCCTTTTGTAAAATAGGATTAATTAAGAGATCATTGGGAGGTGTATAGACATAATTTAGAGCATTTCTCTTCACCTACCATGTAGTAAAGGTTCAATACTATTAGATGATTAGTGTTGCCATTCACCACTGTACCTAGGTACCTTTAGTACCTAGAAGAGTGCCTAAAACATAAAAGTTCAGTCAATATTGTTTGAATAAATGAAGCAAAAAATGGCACAAGGAGGGAAGAGAGCCCAACTCTATATTCATGTCTTCCTGGAGCCTTAAAACAGGGAAGAAAAATGTCAGTGGAACACTTAAGTGGTGGGTGGACAGACAGGAGGATAAATTGCTTAGAAATACCAAGGTACCAGGGTGGGGGTGGCTTTGGCTCAGTAGATTATTGTTCATATTGAGTCTTTCTATACCCCAGTTCTTTCTCCCCACCAAAACATAACAAAGCAAACAAACAAAAACCACATTTGTTCAAAATTATCATCAGAGGCATTGATTCATTCTTCATTAATTAACTCATCCATTCCACAATCAGATTGTTTAATGTGAAATTACTTAGAAGACTTAACTTGTTTGCGTATATTGTTGATGATTTATAAATGATACCGATTTCTTCATTGCATAAAAGTAAATGTTCATGAGAAAAGACGGGATTGGGATTGTTTCTAAAGAGAAAGATGAGTAAGAAAAGAGGCAGAAACTATCAAAGGCAAACTTCAAAAGCTTCATCCTTTCATCCTGGGTCAGCTCTATTCATCTTCATTTGTACATTGACAAAGTTCATGGAATCCCGACTCCATTTCATCCTGGGTGGCTACACAAACTCATTCTAGTGAGACCTGAGGTTATTAAGGTTGGACTGAGTGTGAAGGCAAGCATTCTCAATTTTGACCTTCTTGTTGCGTTATCTGGGTGGACTATTTAATCTTTTCAGAGGCAATTTTTTGTATTTGGAAAATGATAATATAAACATATTCCTCGGATTCTCACAGCAGGATCTAGTTAAGATAAATCAGATAGTTTTCATTGTGTTATAATAAAAAAAATGTAATAAACAGACATGATTACAAAGAGGTATTTGATTTGAAATTTTGAAAATAAGTTATATAAAAATATATGTACAGTAGAACCTGTGTAAGTTGACCAACCAAAAAACTGTAACAAGCTGGTTGACATACAAAGGTGATCAACATAAAGAACTCAGATTACTGTACTGATACATACATGTGGTACGTGTCTAGTCTATGAAAATTAGGTCAATTTAAGGTGGCCAATATAGGGAGGTGGTCAACTGTGGAGGTTCTCCTGTAAATACATGACTTATTAAGTACACTTAGGCAAAGGGTTGGACTGATATTAATAACCTAAATATTATAAATTACATATAACCTATATACCTAAAACAGTAACTCAATACTTCTCGAAGGAAATAGGATCATTGTTAAAAATGTATTTTTAGGCTCTATCCTAAATCCTCCAATTGAGAATCTCCAGAGGATGAGCCTGAGAATAGGTATTTGGCAAACATACCAGTGATTCATTTTTATATGTGACTTGGAAACACTTATGCAACATTTATTAAAACCAGCTAGAGTCTGTTATGAAATGCACATTTCTGAGCCCTGTGACAGGCAGGCAGAATAATACAAAAAGGGGCCCTAGAATTGACAATTTTAGTAATCTTCTCTAGAAATTTTATGCACCATAAAGTCTGAACAGCATTGCTCTCTTTAACAGTATTCAGTTATGTAGGGACAAATTTGGACTTGCTTTTTTAAATACTGAGGAATTTGTTAAGAGAACACTAAATGAATGAAATTGTTGTTAAAATTGTGAATCATTGCCTTTAAAAAATTTGTAATATATTTATTCCCTTTAATATCCAGTCAAGTTACTTAATATATAAACACTGCAAGGAAAAATTCAAAGCCATTAATTTTACTTTTACTGACTTGCAAACCAATGATGTTTAGTGTCCAAACTCTAAATATATTTTATTTTATGTATATTTTTGAAAGTTAAAGCTTTCCTGCAATTTGTTCAGTACAAAAAAGTATATTTACACATATATGTCATTTTTTAAGTTTTGCTATTTGACTTTGATCTCAAACTGAGACATTTTATTTCTAGCTCATTCTCAAATCTTTCCAAAATAAGAGAGTTTTATGTTAATTTATTCTTAATTTTATATTCAAATATTCATTAGAATCTTTCTCTAATAGTTTTTCTGATATTTTAGATTTTTCCTGTATTTCAATTCTTTTCTATTTTTTCTTCATTTTTACGATTTAGCAGTTTTCTATATTAAACTTGTTAATATTTTTATTTTTTAAAAGTAAATTGAGTTTTATATATTCATTGTTATTTGTACCTCTTCTCTTTTGTCATTGAAAGGCATGAAACTTCTTTTCTCCAAATTTAGAAAATCAAAGACCATTTACTTACACTGAAATAGGGAGCCTTAAGATCTCTTAAGATTTGCTTTTTTAAAAAAATCCATCTCTTTTGTTTTTAGTAATAGAATTTGTCATTTTCACGCCCACATTAATCAAAATTACATTTTGAGAGGCTGTGTCTAGACAACTCTTTTTCTTTCAGCAATAGACAGCTCTGTCAAATTCATCATATAGGTAATTAGCACAGTGGATGAAAATCCTTTGCCCTTGGTTCTGTGAGCTTGGCTTAGTAGGAGATCTATAACACAAGGTTATAAGACATCTGTGTTATAAAACATACTTGTGAAATGCAAGTTGCATCTATATTGTTCACAGGTCATTTTGCAGTATGGCCCATGAAACATGTTTATCATTTTACCATTGTGAAAATGATACTAATGAAAATAAACTAAGTCAATTTATTGCTATGCATTAATGCATACTTTTATCATACTTTCAATACTTGAATACATAAATGAAAACTCAGCACCACGAGATATATAAAAATGAATAAGATTCGATGATGGATCGCAGGTGCTTGCAGACTAGAGGGAGAAATAAGATACAGAATGGATGCAAAAAAGTAGAAAGTGATGCAGTTCTTAAGAAAATAATTTAGACTTTAAGAGATGAGAAAAGAAAAAGCCTTACGATATGAGAGAAGGCTTTATGCATAGACTTAAAGAATAAGTGAGGATTGAGAAATAAGATAGAGAGCCAGGAGGTTTGCTAGGCAAAAAGCACAGAAAGAAATGTCATGGAGAAAGGTGGAAAGAGTGGGAAAGTTCGTTTTAACCAGAGCACTTGGTGATTTGGAGAGCATAGTGATGCGTGTGTAGACACCAAGGAGACCTGACTGATGTAGGGAGACTGATATTCTTAGGGCTCCGTAACAGTATTTACTTAGCTTTCACTCCATATCAGAAACTTGGCTGCACACTTTGTGTGCCTTACACTAATAGTATGAAATAAGTATTGGCCATGATCTTATTTCATAGATAAAGGAAAAGGTTAGAGATGTGAAATGACTGACAGAACTGAGTCATAAACTAAAGAACCTACTGGGCCCAAAGGTGTAGTGAACTGACTGCCTTTGAGATGCTGGGATGATTGCAGAGTGTCAGGTAGAGACAGATAAAAATGGAAGATAGAAGCACCGTTGGAGGCTACTATATTTTAAGAGCCCAAGAAAAAGGTAATGAGGGCCTGTCTAAGGCAATGTCAAGCTGATTGGGGGAAAAAGTTATTATTTGAACTTAATTAGTTCATCTCTAAGAAAGCTCCACATCTGTGGGACCACTACACCAGTTTAAAGTCTCCACTTACAACCATCCCAGCATGATCTAGATCTCTTATGCAGGACTTGTCAAGAATTGTAAAGACATATTGATGTGAAAGTCTATTGAATATCTCTCTCGCTTCTAGACCATGAGGTCTGAGTTTACAGGGGCCTTGCCCATTAAATATAACACTGTATTCATCTATAACAAATATTTTTTTGAGTTTAACAATAGATGGTGGATAAATAAATACAGAATAAAGGGTGACTTTAAGAACTCAAGAGGAAAATATTTAGTGGATGGAATTGGAGTGGCAAAAATAACAGGGGAAGGGCGAATTAAAAAATATGTATATTGCAAAATAAGAAGGTTCAATGTGCACTGAATAAGTAAAAAAGGGAGAAAAAGGAACTCACTAAGAGAAGTAACGCTTAACTTTACTTTAAGGCTATATACAGCATTTACTGATAATCTCACTATTTCAATAGACATTTTTAACCTCACTGTATTTTTAATATGAAGTTTGATCTCTCTAAAAAAATGTATTTTAACATTTCATTCATTTAAGGTAAACTACTGGGTCTATTTTTACTTTGTGTATTTAATTGATAATATTTAAGTAAGATTGGCCATGATTACCCCCAGTATAATGGCAATCTTGGATAACCACAGAGTACAGAACTTATTAATATTTTAGTTATTTTTGCTTTTGCTTTTTGCTTTCTCTTTCTTCTTTTTGTAAATTAAACTAATTTGCAGGAGATCCCCTTAATTATAAAGAAATAAATAGGATCACAAGTCTTTGCAGCAAATGTTCAGCCACCATGACCAATGGAAAAAAGAATTATTTAAATATCTGGGTTGTTCTCCACCTTAACAGATGAACAGGAGCAACCAAACTTAATCTTACCATTATCCCTAATTTGAAATGAATTTATCATTTTTGTCCAAACAGAGTAAGTTCTTTTACTAAAATAATTCCACTGAAAAAAATAGAAAAACATTCTGAATCAATAGACCAATAAGCAAACTAAAAAGCCCAAGGACATAAAGAGTTCTGAATTATGGTATGTGCATTGACATAGGGATAATAAACATAGAAAGATGGCAGAAAATTTACATTGGCAGTAATTCTAACTAATTACTATCAGTGTGTTTTTATCCTGTCTACAAATAAGAAATTAACATAGTATAATTCCAGATCTGGAAAGTAGGGAAATATCTGTCAAATTAAGAAGGTGTTTTAAGAATTAACTATATAATGGATATCTACTTCGATTTGTTATTTCCTTCGTCACATCTTTAGATTTGTAAGCCGTGCCCTACAAAATATGCATTACTCTTTCATTGGTAAAATAAAACTCCAAGCTTTTGACTTAATAATTATATCTTTAAAAATGATGTGGGGGGAGGTTAGCACAGTTAAATAAAATACTAAATTGCAGTTCAAACAAAAGTTCTTCTCTTATTTCTTACTTGAAATACAAGACTTGTCTATAGCCAACAATTCTGAGGAATTTTCCCTAAGGACAGGAAGTATAATAATATGAAATTCAAAAAATGTTTCACACAGAAATGAAAAAACAATTTCATTGCTGTGAAGTTATAGAATTGCCCCTCAGCAACCCATAATGTGCTTAGGACTTAAATGCTCTATAATGGGTGTCCTTCAATAAAAATAATAACATTAGTAATTATAATACTTGAAATACGAGTGACAGTACCTATCAACCTCCCCCCAAAGAAAGCTCATATTATTTTGTTTCATTCATGGACACACATTTGCAAAAGAGGCATCCCAAAACTTCATATTTATTTTTCTAAAATCATGTTAATTTCTTATTTATTTCAGGCATTACTAGAGACTCAAAATTTACTGCGCACTCAGGTTGCAAATTTTACCTTCAACCTTGGATTTTCAGGGAAGTTTTACCACACAGGTAAGAAGGACCTTTGTGTTCTCAGGCAGCTACATATAAATAGGAGATAGGATTTTAAATGTTCCATAAGTAGGAGAAACAGAATGTCCAGATCAATTATGGGAGAAACTTGGGTGCAGTACATGAGTAGCCAAATCCAAAATCAATGAGCTTGTTTACTTTGGCAAATACTATTAAAATCAAGGGCAAAGGAGAAAGAGAATTGACGTTTTTCAATTCAGTAAAAGAAACCATAACCATTGTACTCAGTATGATTCTGCATCTTGTTTCTCAGAAAAGAATAGGTAAAAAGCATAGTGAAGATGATGGAGATACTGCTACAAATAATATTTAACAGTATGTTTAAGTTGTCAGATAATTGAGATATAGGATATTTTTGTATATGTGATTTATCTGTTTTTAGAAATCATTTTGTTACTTGACCTTTATTTCCAGAATTTTCCCCTAAAAAACATTATTTCCAATTTGGTCCATTTACATTCAAACCTTCAAAATCAGGCTTCTATTTCTTTTCATCTCTATCCAGTCATAACTGCACTTATGTTCAGTTTCAGTTGCACTTATGTCAACAAATTCTCCCAGTGTTATAGGTGTGCACGCATTACTGTGTTCTTATATTTGTTTTCACCTTTTTATTCATCCTCACCTCCAGATTTTGACTTTTATTTTCCGAATATTCACATTATAATATCTGGCACGATTCAAGAGAAATCTTTATTCATAAAATTGATTGTCTTACACTGGTGACAAAAACAGCACTGAACTATTTGTAGGGGCTTGTATTGGGGCTTCCCTGCAGTCTACTTCTGTGTATTTAGGCTGTGAGCTAAAATGTTCTGTTTAGAACTTTGCACTATTGTTTCATCATAGCATCTTAGTGGAAACACTTACCAGTATTCTCTCTGTGTGTATGCAACTTATTGACTCATTAAAAATACCCTATGCAAAGGTAATCTTTAATTATCATAAATGCGACTTGTTTACTCCAAGAGGCTTTTTTAATATAAAAGTTCAACCTGGTTTATTAGAATATTGAAGTGGCAATGTCTTACCGGCTTTTCCTTACTGGCTTTTTTCTCCTACTTTGAAACATATAAATCCTGCTTAAAATAAAAATAGATGGGAAATTAATATTTAGACCACATGATATATCAATTGATTGCATATGTTAAAAGGACATTTTGCAGAAAGAAATTTGGGTCATCATATCTGCACAGAGAAAGCAATTCCAGCTTACAATTTGAAAATCTTCTTTAACTCAAAAAATGAGTTCAGACTGAATATGCTCTGGCTATGAAGTTATAAAGCAGATAACTGCAAAGGCGTATCAACTCATACAAGGGGAAAAAATATGTGATTATTTGAAGTTCACACACAAACAACATTATTTTGTCATTTAAGTAAAATAAGGAAGTAAAGCTACTTTTTGGCTGAAATATATCTGGATAACTGTCTTAGTTTTTATTTACTATTCACATACAGGCCTATTAAACCCACTAGACATTTGCAAAGTTAATGTTGGTAGAGGTTATAAGACTTCCTATTTCTTCTTTAAAATTTTGCACTTGTACACAGTACACATCCCCTAGGGAATGAGCTGCTCAGAAGTCAGTATCACAGGAATAGTTACTGAAGGACAAAAGCACACACACACAAAAAAGAGAGAGACAGAGAGGCATATTTTAACTATATCCCTTAAATATATCTTATGGAATCTATATTGGATCCAACGTTAACAGTAATGAGAAAAACACTATGCTGTTATGCCGTGGTGACAGTGTATGTTAGAAAATAAGCAAAATATATGTATATTAAATACGTATGTAAATTCTGGAAATTTCATTTTCTTCCCATGAATATGCAACTTTTATTTAATTCATACATTTACTTTATTTGTAGCATCGTTGATGTACAGCCATAACATATTTCAAGGGTGTAATCCTATTACATTGAGTACTTACTCATACACGTGGGGGGTGAGGGTGATATCAAGGTTTTTTCCAGAGCTGAATTACACATTACTGATTCACACTATTAGAAAGACCTGCTTCACTCCTATCTGGTCACATTTCTGTATGGAGACTTCACTTTTTTTTTTTTTTTGAGATTTCACATCATAAAAAAATATCTATTGTAAACCAAGGAAGTACATTCCTTACCAGCACACTTGGCTGTGATGTGCAATCATGAGGAGATAGCCTTGTCGCAATGACTGTCTCAGTTCTCTCCCAAGATAGTCTGATTTCCCATTGCACGAGGATGCTGATTGATGAGCCTCATTGTTTAGAAGACATTTAATCACATATGCCTAGTGCAATAATGATTGATTCGGCATTTCTTAGTCTGTTTCACTTATTTGTATTTCACATGTATTTTTTCTGTTCAGCTTCTCCGTCCTTTACACACTAAAGACATTTTCACCCCCAACGGGCATATTTCTAAGCTTTCCTTAACAGTCATTAACCCATGGGTGGCAAATTAAAAAAGGAAGGACATAGTGCTGATTAAAAAAGAAAACAAAATAGAAGCATGGAGTTCAGAGTGAAATATATTAGTCTGGAAACATTTACAGGTTGATTGAAAATGCACAATGAAAACTAAACTGAAAAATGGAGATATTATCACATTAAGATGTTTTCTAAGAAAGGGAAACTACACATTTTATTTTTTGTAGAACATTGTGGGAATAATCGTTTGCTATTCTTCGTAGCTGAATATGACCTAATCAATAATTAACTCATGAATAATGTTTGCAAATTGAATTATCATTGGTCTTTTCCATGACAGTGTATTTTACCTAAAAAATAGCATTATATATAAAGTCATTAACTTTCTAGGTGACATTAAGAAAATGTTATAGTCTTCCTCCCTTGGTTATTTTATATATATTTTGCTTTTCTGTATAAAATCTTAGTTAGAAGACTAGAAACTAGAAACAAACTGTGTGTATTCGATTCCAGACTGACGCTTTATTAACTTTGTGAAGACAAACAGGTTACATATACTTTCTGCACCTCAGTTTTTATATCTACAAAACAGGGGTAAAAAGTAAGAATATCTCTTTCATTTGAAGCAATGGCCAGCATGTTGTAAAAACTATATAAGTATTTATTATTAGTTTTAAAGATGTGTGTAAAAGAATCAAATGTTGTTAAAAAAAGTAAACAGCAGAAAATCCACATGACTCTATTTTCTAATTTATCATTATACAGTTCTTTGTATTTAGTATCATATTTAAAATTAGTCTATTCTATACTCACTCATATGGAACCATATTTCATATATAATAAGCAAATATAAGGCAGAAATTTATACAAAGAGATAATACAGACACTGACATTTTGTATATCGCATTTTAATGTTATAACTGCATCTTTGGGAAATTAATCTATAGTCAAGATTTTGATAAAATTATTCTTATTTTTGCATACACGAAGAACTTTTAGCAGTATAACATTATCTCATAATACAGATCCTCCAAAAGTTATTGTAAAAGAATGAAGTCTTCACCTATTTTTACTTCTAAATTAAAACACTTTTTATTCACTGGACATCAGAAAAAGTGAAAGAACGTAATATTTTAATAAAATCAAAATGTAATTTTTAATCAATAATTGTATAGAGTCTAGATCAGGTTAGTGAAGTGAAAGTCTCAATTTGAACATGTTTTAATGATCTAGAGTTTGTGTTAAAAGGGTCATATATGAAGTGCAATTTTTATTTTGACACATAACTTAAGCATATATCATGTACTATTACAGTGTCAGAATGTTTTCATTTAGTTGGATTTAAAAATATTTGAAATTCTGCTGTTGTCCCCCAGCATGACTCAGTATCATATTTTTTATTAAGCTATTTCAGTGTCAAGGTCTGTGTTGTGTATCTTTGGATTATATGACCAGCATAAAATAGGAGAAAGGCTGATAGAAATTAATCCATGATGTTAAAAAAATAAAAAGAGAGAGAGAAATTTTAAAAGTCACTCTCAACCTTGTAGAGAGTGTTTATAAAATAACATGATGTCTGGTATAAAAATCACTCAGATTTTATGATCAGTCATGCATCTGTTTATATCAATAGTATGAAAAATTTTCTTTCAATTGAGTAATTGACCTCCTTTCTGGTCAAGTATGCATTATGTGTTTTCTGCCACTTGCAGTAATGATCAGCGCTATTTAAAGTGAGTGAAAGCATTTCTCAAATAGTCCATATTCAATGCACAACAGGATAATTCCAGGGGACTGTGAGAACTATCAATTCTTTCATCATATGTGACATGTAGCAACTCTTTCTAATCTTTGTTTCAATTTGTTAAATTATGGCCATGAGAAATTTCATTTGAGAAAGTAATTAGCTGTTCTTCATCTAGATTTCAACATCTGATTTTCTTAATATATTAATAAAAGTCAAGGAGTTATGAGTCCATAATACTGCCAATTTGTGCTAACTTCCACAAAAATCAAGAATTCAATCTGCTCATTCTATTAGTGGAACTTTATCACTTTCAAAACTTGTATTTCTTTTTATTTATTTATTTATTTATTTATTTTATTGTTGGGGATTCATTGAGGGTACAAGAAACCATGTTACACTGGTTGCATTTTTTGGGAAAAGTCCCTCTTACAATCGTGTTTTGCCCCCAAAAGGTGTGGCACACACCAAGGGGATGTACTTCTTAAATAATATGATTTGAAAGTTGAAATTACTCCATGGGCTACAGAATAGATACTGTATAGGAAGGCATG